>JAQFXM010006081.1:0-13803 GCA_034693345.1 Entomobrya multifasciata | reverse complement strand
TAGACTGGGTAAAGAGAGACGAAGACACGGCAGGCAGGCATGATGATGTAAATATGTGAGTTGGGTTCTCTTGGGTTTACGTGATGAGAGAAATGTAGAGAAAAAAGGTATATTATTTTGGAGGACAAACGGCACACGGCTTTTGGTTTGATTCAAGCCAAGTAAAATTATGCCTGTGAATTTTGATACGGCTCTATATAATGTTGAATGGAGTTTATTTATCGTCCATGCAATATATATAAAAGTAAAGCTTTGCAGAGCAACAAAGTAATGAAGCTTGGTGATGATAATACTGATAATATATTGATAATGATGATTGTATAGGTATAATACTAGTGAATACATTGTATGTATAACATATTTAATGAAGGTGCTGATTGGCTCACTGGCTGGTTGTCGGATGAATATTTTTTTTTTAAAAGTTCTAGCTGGTTCTATGCAGTTTTTGCAGAGATGTAGTATAAAATATACATTTATGTGCGGAAAGATGAGCTAAAACCTGATAAAATGGCGATGATGTGGGGGAGATAGTGACAATAAAATGACAAAAAAGGTGAAGATAACAGATTTCAAACAATACAGTTTATGGTTGGTGAGCATAACTGTAGCATACCCACATGTCATGTGAATTGATCTCGAAAACTGAATTTAACTTTAATTCAACACAGTACAATTTTTATGCATAGAATTTTAATCATGGTTTTAATCCAATGCTTATATAAGATAAAAACACAAACAGCGATTTATTCATTTAATGAGTCAGTGTGTTTGCTATTACTTTTTTAATTTGAATGAATCCCATTTCAAATGTGTACAAAACAAACATCTTCAACCTGTTCGTTATGCTATCATCAACCTGTGGAAACAATAATTTTAGATCAGGATTACTTTTTTCTGTATAGTTTGGTTGGACTATTTACTGTAAAATGCCACTGTAGCTTGTTTTAATGTGTGTAATGCGAAATACGCACATTACGAATTTTAAAACAATGAAATGCATTCACAAAAATTGTTTTGACAAAATTAAAACAAAAACTTTTAAAATAAATTGCATTGCATAGAGTCATCGATGTTTCCATTCTTCATTTATCTCATAGCACAGCACTGCATCTATTATTTTTCTCAATTAAACATAAAAATGTGAATAAGCCATAAAATGAAATAAAATTTATTGGCTTATTTATCAATAAACCCTAAATTAAGCAGCTTCATTAAACATTACACGCTAAAATCACGTTATATTCTCTGCTCTTTCTACTTTAGATGAAAACCTTTCCCATGTCTTTTTATCCTCCATCCAGTGATCCAGTTCCAGTATCCAGTCAGAATGGAATTGTTTTTTATTGTAATGTAGTCACGTATCACTGTTTTCATATATTCATGTATTTTTGCTCGTAGTGTAATTACTGTATAATGATAGTATGGTTAAAAATATTAAATTTCTCTTGCAAGTTGCAATCATGCACAGGAAAATGAAATGAATGAATTGAATGATTTATGGCTCTCGTGGAGTTATATCACATTGCTCGTCGCTTTTGGTGTGTTATACTTGTAATAGTTTGTCCTCTACACTGGTGGATAATAATCTGAAAGCTTCATACTTAAAGTGTTTAAACCTTTATTTGTGGTGCGGTACAGAGAAATAACAACTTCCTCATGATTATGTTATGTTATGATTGATAATATACTACGCATATCCATGCACTTGTGACACCTTGCATAACGATTGATTTAGCAATAACTTGATGGAAAAAGGAAATGACTAAATAATATAATTACATATCCATTTCATTTCGCAATAATCGGGAAAATAAAAAATACTAGTTTTATTTTTATAAAAATCTGAACAAAATGTGAATAGACCAGGTACATCATCTCATCACCCAATATATACTATATCGGCCCAATGAGTGCAGTATAAATCATCCAATTAGAACTCTGTTGAGTGGAATATTTGCAGAATAATTTCTGAACCAACGGCATACATTATAGACCAGCAGCACCGCTAGTCCATACAGCTCTGGATATCGGTACAGGTCAAAGTGAACGTCAGTGTCCCTTAAATGCTTGTTCCTTAAGTACACTCCATATGTCATAAATGTACATGCCATGAACAATGGAAAATGTGTGCCCACACAACTGAAAATCTGGGAAGAAAAGACGTGACAAAACATGGATCCCACACAGCCAAAAACTAATGCATGAGGGAGTCCCGTGAATAGTTTCCGGTAAAAGAGTTTTCTATCGTGAGCAAAGTATTTCTTGGGATTCACATAACTTCGGCCATTCCATTTCAAATAAAAGTGGTTATTCCTCCCGCAGCAGAAGCTTTCCCCTGGTCTAAATTGTGGAGATTTGCTTTTGTGATAATCCTGAATATGTCTGAAAATGAGAAATAGTCCAATTGCTGCTCCCACAATGATTGATTCGTAGTCGATAGAAAATCGAAAGAAGAGCTTGGCTGAACTTCGCTCAACAGGTGTGTATAAATTGGTCACTGATCGGGAATACCATCGTTTGGGGGCTGCCTCTAATAGGTAGGGTAGTAGAGAATAATCAGTGGTTTTACTCAGGTAGTTTCGATGATAAGTTAGGTACTGATTCCACCAAGTATCGAATTCAATATTTTCATCTAAAATCTTGTAGTACGGAGGATAGGGTGGGTCTGGAAGAACCATGTTGCCATTTCAAACTGGAAAATGAACATGTATCATGCGTTTTTTGGTGAACGCAAAAAAACTAACAAAAAGTTTTAAAAGAAGCACTTTATTTCATGGCATTAAATCGCATTGTACAATGTGTTACATAAGATACATGTTACATGGTGATCAATTAATTTTAGCATGATTTCACTCTTCAAACTTCAAACTGAAAATAAAGATGTTGATTACAAAGGCCAAAACATTTACATAAATCAATGTCTCATGTAGTACTAGTTAACCTTGCTACATTGCAATTGCATTGCCGTCTGAAATAGATTAAAATGTGTGATATGAAAAAAAGCTTATTTAATGTTTTTCTCAGACTATTTTTCATGAACATACTTTTTAGTGTACAACTTTTTGATCTTCATAATCACAATGATGCAATGACCAATGACGTTTGTTGTTGTCTGTGACCATTTTTCAATAATTTTAATTAAGTAAAATTGCTGCAATTGCACTCTTAATGAACTTCTGACCTGAACTTGCTGTGAATATCTTGGTAAGCAGAAACTAATCGTTGCATGTGTATGTGTATACATGATGTATGTACGTATGTATGTATGTACATGATGACTTGATGACATTGCTGAAGATGAAAAAAACATGTAAATTTAAGCTATACACATTTTATTTAATAGGTAATGATGACAAATCCGTGAGAACTAATTATTGATTATAGATTGAATTTATCATTAATTGTCTTAAATTATCGAAGAAATTTTAACTGTATATACAGTTTACTTTCTTCTGGGATATTTGGAGTACTAATTTTTATCGTTTTAGTATACGTTGTACTCTTATATTGTATCTCGTATAGTGCAACTTCAATTAAAAATACACAAAAGCTTGCAAGTAGACACACAATGCCTAGCATAACCACCGTAATGAAATGACTATCATCCAGTTTTATTGGCTTGGGCTCATTTAACTCTGGATCTGGAGCCATTAGAGTTTCACTGATTACCTTCTTACGATCTTGTACACGTTTCGCAAAATTCAAACCGTAGAATTCCTTCAGCCATAACTTTTCTATCCCGTTTTGAATGAATCCCAAATATGTTTCATAAAACCACTCCACATTGGGTGGGTAGAAACCCCAAAACAATGCTGAATTTGGAAACAGCTTTCTCCCAATATGACACCTAATTTTGGAAATTGGATCGTGAGGTGACTGCTTCTTCGTATCAATGAAAGCCATAATCCTTTGGTAAATCCAGAATGCATATAACCATGTGCCAAAAATTGCACATTTAGGAGTAAATGCAGCTTTTTCTATAAAAGTCTGATCTGGAAGATATTGATTTTCTGGTTTATCTGTCAGCAAAATATCCAGAAAATCATTATCGTTGGGTGGCCCACTGCGCTTGTTAGTATTACTTAATTTGATTTCTTTGTTCATTTTAGAAGTTTCCAAAACAGTTTCAAAAACGTTTGGAGAATCTTGCCCAAAAATAAAAATAAACTGATTTGCTACCAGATCCTTTAATTGGTTTAGCGTTTTATCTGGGACTGGTTGTATTAATATACTTGTCAAAAGACCAGTGTAAAAATTGGTCAAAATCAAACTTGCAAATAGCCAAGCCACAAATATCATAGATCGCTTCAAGACAAAAGTTAATCCAAAATACGACGGAGCCGATATCAGCACGGAAATGAGTGACCAAACTACAGAAGAAAATGTTTGAAGGTTACAGTTATTTATAAATGCTGATTGTATTTCCAGTTCAAATGTTAGCATCCAAAATGAGTTCACGTTTAATTTTGCAAAAATCAGTATGGACATCACTAAAATGGCAAGTATCATGGCAAACCAAATAGACTGTTCAAATGGGAGAAAAAGAGGAGAAAAATCCCAAATGCTTACACGGCCCTTTTGAGGGATATCGCAGTACATGAAATTGAAGTCGGATTTATCCGTTGCAACGTCCATTGGTCTTTCATAATATACACCACGACTAAGGCTATTGGTTTTTATAGCATTTGCAAAGAGTCTGGGATAGAGTCCCATCACTAAAACTTCCTCTTCGTAAGAATTTGTCTGTTCAAGAAACAATATGGTTAGGTTGCCCCAAGTCACAAGTTCAGATACTAATTTTGCGACCGCAATGTAAGATGGAAACACATTGTGAAAATCTCTCATTGTCATTTTAAATGTTTTCAGAGTTACCTCAGGTTTTTTCATGTTTGGGGAGAGCAATTTAACGAACTTCATTTCTTTTCCGCTCTCTTTTTCTCCAAGATTAGTAATAGTTCGACTAATTGGACTATTTGGAGTCATTATTTTTGTGAGGATAGCTTCAAATGAAATGTACAACCTCATAACCACATCGGTTGTACTCCTTTTAGAATGACAGATGAGAATCGAAGGGAAAGCCCAGTGGAGTGAATATGGGCTTCGGTAGATGAGATTACAAGTATTATCGGAACTATTATCCTTACAGCTTTTATAGAGGGATCGAAATTTAGAGTAGGTTAAATTTCGAATGTTGACCAGCTCCAATAAAGTTTCCCTCAGAACTTTAGCGTCTTGATTTGTCAGCCATGATCTTGAACAATCGTACGGACCCAGCTGGCTTTGAATAGTTGATTGATAAGTGATAGTTGGGAAAGTCTCACTTTCTTTATCACGTGCCATGATATTTTCACAGGGTAATGGAAAAATCAAATACACCAGTGAAGTTAATAGAAAATATGGAAGGGAATATCTAACACGGGCCATTTTACGAACAAAAATATTTCGAAACGGTTAATACTATTAGCTTCGTAATTCAGAAAGTATACAGTAACCCCAAAAATTTGACAAAATTCATTTGGATTACTATTTGACCATGAAAAGATATTCGATAGTATTTATTTGATTTGTAATGCCAAAATGTTGTTTTGTCCTTCATCGTTGTAACCTGTGTCAGTCTAGATGCAGCATAATAAATAATAATATGCTATCATCCAATCATCGCCATACACCACAAGTTAGTCCAAATGTCAACTTGACTTGAGTGACAATGATTGTGACTAAAATGTTACATAAGGGTTCATTTATATAACCATGGTCCATTGTTTAAATTTCGGGGGTTTTATTAAATGGAAAGAAGCAAAAATGTTGTCACTTAATCATAGTAATTATTTTTATGCCATATGCAAAGGTTGTAAGATGAATTCATTCAAATATATTTCGATTTCATTGTAAGTTAGTGAATCATAAATTTATGGTTTTGTAGTTTCAATTTTCATACCGTTTTTCTTTATTACATTTTTCGGTTTATTCAACAAAAATTGAAAATGAATTCGAATGTGCCAATTTATTTCGATTCGTTGCACATGAACAATAGGAATAGACATACAAAAAAATACATAATATGTACATTGTCACATTGAATACAAAATATAGCATAAAAATTGACGTTACAAAGACGCTCCAGTGTATCGAGTACAGGGATGTCTGTCTGCAGTAGTCTGATTGGGAGACACTCATAGGAATCCCACTCCCGCGGAGTGTAATTCCCCTCCCTGCAATAATGCGAATTTCATTCCGACGGAGTGGAATTTCCATCTGTGGCAAGTTTTTTGCTGATTTTTGCTTCAAAAGACGGATATTCCACACCCAAGGAAGCGAAATTCCACTCCGCAATCCTTCATTTTAAACTTTAAATTTTTCCAATCAATATATTTTTAAAAAAATCATGACAAAATTTAAAAACGACGCGACCAAAATGTTCGAAATTTTAAGAAGAACTCAATGGTTTAATCAGTTTTCTGTGCTAGAGATTTAAAACTATGTGTCTGGTACTAATTTTTTATCAGTAGTTCTGGAGTGGGATTCCACTCCCAGGGAGTGGAATCTCCGTGTTTTGAAGAAAAAATCAGCAAAAAACTTGCCAAGGATTGGGAATTCCACTCTTATCTTCTCTCCCATTGGCAATAGCACGATTAGAAATAACGATCTTTAATTTTGTTTCTGAATTTGCATACATGATATTGAATGTCAATTAAAACAGTGAAAATTAGTAGAATTCTTGATCTTTTGATTTAATTTTAGGTTTACGTACATTTTAAGTGTTTATTCATAAATGATCCATAATTAATCACAAAAACGAAAAAATATATATGAGAACCATACGATCAATATTCGTTTCTAATAAAATAATTATATAACAAGGTTGAGACCCTAGTCAAGTCGTAATCGAATAGTCGAAATTATTCAGTCGACTGTTTTTATTTGTCCAATTGTATGTAAATGGCTTCTACATAGTATAGTATAATATATAATATATATTTATTTGAAGTTTAATAGTGGAACATGCAAAGTTTTCTATTCAGTGACATATTACCGAAGAAATCTTAACTTTAAATACATTTTACTTTCCGCTGATACATTTATGGTACTATTTTTAATATTTTTAGCATACCTTTTACTATCATACACTCCAACTTCAATTAAAAATGCACAAAAGCCTATAACTAAACCTATGACACCCAGCATAACCACCGTAATGAAATCATTCAGTTTTATTGCTTTGGGTTCGTTTAACTCTGGATCCGGAGCCATTGCAGTTTCACTGATTACTTTTATACGATCTTGAACACGTTTTGCAAAATTCAAGCCGTAAAATTCCTTCAGCCACAAATTTTCTATTCCGTTTTCAACGAACCCCAAATATGTCCCATACAGCCATTCTACATTGGGAGGGTAGAAAGCCCAAAATAATGCTGTATTGGGATACAATTTTTTCCCCATGTAACACCTAATCCCTAAGATGGGATCCTCAGGTGTCTGTTTTTTAGATTCAATAAGATCCATAATTCTTTGGTAAATTAAGTATGCAAACAACCATGGTCCAAAAACGGCACATTTTGATGATAAAATTTTCCCCATAAATTGCTGTTCTGGAACATATTGATTTTCTGGCTTATCTGTCAACAAAATTTCAAGGAAATCATCATCATTTTGTCGCCCGCTGCGTGTGCTGATGTTGATATTATTCAATTTGTTTTCTTGATTCGTTTTAGCGGTTTCAACGACTGCTTCGTAAACGATAGGAGAATCGTGCATGAAAATGAAGACAAAACGATTATCAACCAGATCTTTTAGATCATTTAGCGTTTTGTCAGGAACTGGTTGTATCAATAAACTTGTCAAAAGGCCCGTGTAAAAGTTTGTTAAAATCAGACTTGCAAATAGCCACGCCAAAAACATGAAAGAATGTTTCAAGGTAAATGATAACCCAAAGTACGACGGAATGGTTATCAGTACAGAAGTAACAGACCAAAGTATAGATGAAAATGTATGAATGCTGAAATTATTCGTGGATGGTAGTCGCAATTCAAAGGTTAAATGCCAGAATGTCTCCACGTTTATTTTTGCAAAGATAAGTATGGACATGACTAATATGGCAAGCATCATGGCAAACCAAACAGAATTTTCAAAGGGAAGATAAAGTGGAGAAAAGTCCCAAATGCTGGCCTGTCCCTTTTCAGGAGTATCACAATACAGGAAATTAAAATCGGTTTTATCTGTTGAAACGTCCATGGGCATTTCATAATAGATACCACGACTGAGGCTGCTTTTCTTAATTGTATTTGCAAAGAGTCTGGGATAGAGTCCCATCACTAAACCTTCATCTTCGTAAGAATTTGTCTGATCTAAAAACAATATTGTTAGGTTACACCAAGTCACAAGTTCCGTTACTAATTTTCCGATTGCAATGAATGATGAAGTTGGGAATAGATTGTGAAAATCTCTCATTGTCATTGAAAATGTGCGCATGGTCATCTGTGGGATCTTCAGTTGTGGGGATAATAATTTAATGAATTTCTTTTCTCTTCCGCTTTCGTTTTCACCAAGATTTGAAATTGTTCGACTGATTGGTTCATTCGGGGTCAGGGTTTTTGTAAAAATAGCTTCAAATGAAATATACAACCGTATAACCACATCAATTGGATTTTTTTGGAATGGCAGGTGAGGATAGATGGGAAGGCCCAAAGGAGTGGAAATGGATTTCGGTAGATGAGATGACAAATATTATCGGAACTATTATCCTTACAGCTTTTATAGAGGGATCGGAATTTAGAGTAGGTTAAATTTCGAATGTTGACCAGCTCCACTAAATTTTCCTTCAGAACTTTTGCGTCTTGGTTGGTCAGCCATGATCTTGAACAATCGTAGGGACCTAGCTCGATTTGAATAGTTGTTTGATAAGTGAAAGCTGAGAAATTTGCATTTTCACAAGGCAATGGAAAAATCCAATATAACAATGAAACAGATAGAAAATAGCAAGAGGAAAATTTTGTACTGAACATGATGGAAATATATATATTTCGAAGTATTTCAAATATTATAACAACATTATACTGTATAAAGTAAGCACTACATTTTATGCAGGCCAAGCACCTTTAAATTACAACTTTGTTAAATATAAAATTTCATTTTGAACGCCAAAAATCTTCGCCTTTATTGATTTATATAATAGAGGCCAAAATGTTGATCGTTGTAATTTATGTCACTCGTGGTGCAGAACGGTAATTATCTATTATCATTTCAACAAATGGTCAATTCTCGAGGCATACGTTTTACACGGATGCACACGCGCTAGAATATTGAAAAAGTTTTCATTCATTTGATCACGTTTCAAACTGTCTTTTTATAGAATAGGAATAATGTAGCCAATTACAATTGCATACATTACCTATTAATAACATTTGCACACCTATTAATCTATAGATAAAAAATTGATTCATTAAATGAAACAGGAAAATTATTTATGATTTTTTTATTCCTTCCATTTTTCATAGAAGCTTTCTTTTTTGTGCTTGTCGGATTGATATTCATCACAAAAATGTATGAATTGGAAAGCGTGCCTATTTGCAATATAGTCTCATTAGCTGGGAAACTGAGTGGTAGTGGTAGCGAACATGAAACAAAAAATTACAGCATAATTTTTATACATATACGCATCATGCATATGATTTATACATAAAAAATTGACATAAAACAAAGCCGTAAACGTTTGTAAGATATATTTGTTAATTAGTGCTGGAGACTAGGTATGATCATTTCATTCTCTTCGGGAATTAGTGCACATAAACCATTAAAATCCTTCAATTCGGGACTAAAATTACAAAAATTTACTACGAAAGTAGAACAAGTTAATTTTTTTTATGATTTTTGAGCAAACAAAAATTTCTACGTGAGTATAGTTGTTGTATTCACAATTTATTCACACAAATACACCTTCACCGTACAAATGGTACTTTCACCAGCTTATTCGATACTGATTTGCCCCCTTGAACTTTGATTTGTACCTGGATGAATATGATGTTACCTGAACTATGATACCTTTCCTTACTAATACGTCCCCAATTAACACCCAGCTCCATAAGAAAACAAACAATACATGTAATAAAACAAACAATTCCCAACATAATTACTGTAATGAAATGACCATCATGTAACTTTATTGGCTGCGGTAAAGCCAAATCTGGATCAATCTCCATCTCACAAATATTTTTTACTTTTGATCTGTCTTGTACGCGATTTGCAAACGTCAGTCCATAAAATTCTTTAATCCACAGATAATCAATACCATTCTGAATGAATATCAAGTATGTTTCATAAAGCCATTCCACATTTGGAGGATAAAATCTCCACAAGATTGGTACGGACGGTAACATTTTCTGACCAAATCGACAAACAATTTTGGACGATATATCGTCATCATCCTCTGGATTTCTCTTACTGCTTAATAGTTTCATAGCTCTTTGGTAAGTTGTAAATGTAAATGGCCAAGGCCCGAACGCTGCCGTTTTAATGCCAAATGTAACCTTTTCAACAAATTCCGTCAGTGGATACGCCTGTTTTTCTGGGTTGTCGGTTGCTAAAATTGAAAGCAAATCTACGTCACTCCAAGAATCAATGTTATGTTTTGGTGGAGAACCTCGAGATTTCTGAAGTTGTAATATGCTGACCACCGCTTCAAAAATCGTTGGACTACTTGATGGAAAAACAAATGTGTAATTATTTTTCACCAAATCTCTCAATTCATTTAGTGTTTTATCAGGAACTGGCTCAATCACAAGACTTGTAAATATTCCTGTATAAAAATTAGTCAAAAGTAAACTGCCAAATAGCCACATTGAATAAACCATTGAATACTTCAATTCGATTTTCAGCCCAAAATAAACCGGATATGAAATCAAACCGGAAATTAAAGACCACAGAATGTTTTTGAAAATTGTAATGCGATTAGGGCCGCGTAATTGTAAATCAGAATTCAAAGTTATTTCCCATAAAATTACTAGCGATAATACGACAACTGCTCCTAATGTTACAAACCACACATTATAGTGGAATGGTAATAATAATGGTGAAAAGTCCCAAAGATGAATTTTCTCCCGTTGTGGAACATCACAATAAATGAAATTCAAGTCCAAACGAGGCACACTAACGTCCATTGGTCTTTCATAATATACGCCTCTGCGTAGTCCTAAACTGCTTGTTTGTTGTTCGCTGGAAAATAGTCGGGGATAAATTCCAGGAATCAGGGCTTCTTGTTCAAAGCTGTGAGTTTCGTTAGGCAAGAGATATGTCAAATTATGCCAGGACGCCAGTTCTAAAGCAACTTTGGCAATGGCAGTGTATCCAGCAGCTATATTATAGAAATCTCGCATGCGTTTTGTTGCCGCTGCTTTGATGGTATCCAATTGCTGCATACTGGGGGCTAGAAATTTCACAAAGTTATTTTCCTTTCCGCTTTCACTGTCCCCATGAATTGATATAGTTCGACTTATAGGTTCATGTCTAGACATGATTTTTGTCTTGATACTTTCAAATGAAATGTATTTACGTAAAATTATTAATTTTTCTGAGGTGGCAATATTGATAGAATGACAAGTTAGTGTTGAGGCAAAAGCCCACTTGAGAAAGAAAGGACTTCGGTATAAAACTGGGCAGTATTTATGATCATCGTCAAAACTTTCTTTGCACAAAGTGTATAGTATACGGTAGGGTATGTACGATATATTTCGGACATTCATAAGTTCTTTAAGACTTTCTTTCAATTCTAAGGCATTTTTGTGTGTAAGCCATGACCTATGACAGTGGTAGGAAGTGCCTACAAAAATTTGCAAGCTTGGGGTGTATAATGACTCTCGACTTTCACTTTGGCTTTTAGAGCAAATATGTAAAAAGCACGCAAAAAATATTACAACAGATTTTAAACCAATTCCGGTCATGCTTTCTCCAAAAAAATACTTGAAAATATTTAATGCAAAAAGTTAAATCATATATAAACGTTTGCTTATGAGTTTGATGCGCAAGTTTACCTATAATGAATTTCCGGAATGGGAAAAGTGGTACAGCCATTTAAAAACAAGTTAAATGCTTAATGTATGTTATTACTTAAATCAGCCATCAGCCACGTTGTCGGATATACACCCTTAATGCTAGCAATTCCAGCACTCATAAAAATTGACTGTTTTGACTGTCTCTTTGTTCCTTAACCTTTGCACATATTAAAAGAGTTCAATCGTAGAAACATGCATAGTTAAATATAAATATATATATTATATCGATCACAATCACAATGCGTTCATACTATCGGTCATAAAAAAGTAAACATTTACTAAACACACATGCGTAAAATTACATTCCAGCTTACCATGTTATCCTCACCAGACCGCCCACATGCTATACATAAGCAGAAATTTTCCAATTTTTTAACAAAAATCGTCATTCTTGTTAATTTGATTTGTGATAATTTGTCTGTCAAGCGTTTGAAGTATTAAATATAAATAATGCTCACAGTTTGCCAACGGAAAATGCCAGAATTGTAAACATTTACGCATAAAAGGTTCTTACCCTAATCATCATTAATAGTTTTCACGTGTAAATAAAATGTAACTCATTGTTATCAATTTTTGTTATGACATGATTTCATACTACAACAATGTTAATGTCAGCTCATGATTCATTGTTAGTCCAACAGTCATTACAGGCAGTATAGTTCCTCCCTTTTAAATCTTGAGGACCTGAGTTTAAAATTACATTTTATGAATCAATACCTGGCCTATGACTAAGTCCTTAATCATTAACTCATACTGGACCAAGCTGTCATGCAATAAAATGCTTACAATATTTTGAAGCATTCATTTTAGAAAAGTCACAAAACATTAATTTTAGCTTTATTGCTTTCAAATTAATGTTTTGCTACATTAATAGATTAAATATTTACAGCGAAAACAACCCAATTAGTGTTTTCACAGTGTAATGCATATAAAGTACAAACAAACATGACATGACAAATTATTGACCACATAAATTTTGAGTGTTTTTCGGACGATCATTGCTAAAACTAAAAAAGCAAAAAGATTCGCTTCGCTGTCATGCTATATTAAATGTACATATATGCGCTTTTTTGTAGTCTCGAATGGACTCTATCTGTCTCCAATCTCGCGTTTTTATCTGTGTGCTATTGCCATATAGTGCAAGCAAAGTGTAAAACGCTTAAAAATGAGAATTTCAATGAATTTGTGAGAATTAGTTTGCTGGATCGGTCAAAGGATTAAGCGTCCATTGTTTTACGTCGTCATTTACAAAATCAAACAAAGTATAACAACTAACATGGAACGGACGGACTACAGAATTTGCTAAAAAGGAATGTTGAATGTTACTTTTACACAGTTACACTTACACCTTACACATTGCATATTCATGCATGCATAGTAATTTTACCAATTTTTTTACTATGCATGAAATGACATCAGACCACCATAAAACATATTTTTTAATGCAATGCATGGTAGCAGTATTGTAATCTTTCTCGCAACCTGTACACACGTTTACACACATTGCCCCGTTTCGTCTACTTCGCTAAGTTTCGAAGTTATGATCGCATCGCGTTACATTTAGTATATTATCATTCCATTGTTGACTACATCAGCAATTTCAGCAGCGCAGTGTAGCATGTAGCACGACACGACACCATTCTATGCTGTATAAGTTGTATTTTGTAGATCCCCAATCCCCATTTATCTCATCTCTGCTTTTCTTCTCCATATAAAATTACCCGAAAGATATTTATGCACCTTGTTATGTATGTATCTT
>JAQFXM010006080.1:0-13803 GCA_034693345.1 Entomobrya multifasciata | reverse complement strand
TCGTTTTTATAATAAGTAAACACCTAGTTTTGGGACCCATTTTAGTTTGATGCGCGTACAACTTTAAAAACATGTGACAGTATATAACTTCATGTGCACCGAAATGCACACTATCCAGGGCAATAGTTTGCCACATAGAACAATTTAGAACAGCCATTGCGTTTTTGAAAAACCTAAGAAAACTCAAAATCTTTCCTCGTTTTTATAATTAGTATACACACTGTACTTGGGAGTGACGTTCTGTACTTGTGGCAAATTTCATGAACATGTTAAAGCAGTTAAGACCAAATGTGCTGCGGCTATTAAAGCAATAATTAGTATCATTGCAAAGAGCAGAACAAATTGCTCGCAATCCATCATGCGTCTTAAAGACTCCATGCTTCTCTCCATAACACTTTATGCCTCTGAAATTTGGGGGCTAAATGAAGTGAAAGAGGTTGACAAGATTCAGAATACCTTCATAAGACGACTTCTGCATTTACCTGCTAACTCTCCGGGGTACCTACTACGCATGGAAACTGGAATGCTGCCTATCACATTTTACGTCGAAGTTTGTGCTGGTTAAACAAAGTTCGTGAACACAACGAAGCTCGACTCATCAATGTCTGTTACCGAGAACTTGCAAACCTTGACGCGATACAAAACTCCCCCTCGCCTCTTAACTGGTTCTCCCGTCTAAAGCAAGAGCTTGAAATTCCTTTCGTCGAGCAAGAAACAGCATGCTACAGTTTGAACTACCTCAACGCTGGAGACTTAGTAGCTATGCACGTTAGCAAGTGCGAGAGTGTGGATATCGAAAGGTGTGATAACTCAAGTTATAGTTCATTCTACCACAAAATCAAATCGAAGCATTCTTTGGAACGGTACCTGTCGTTCAATTTGTCCCTTCAGCAAAAAAGAACTTTTAGTAATATGCGTCTGCATGTTGACAGGCTCCCTTTTTTGAACATTTACATCAACCACACTTCATACAAGTTTACGCCCACCAGCAGGTGCCCTCTTTGTGGAAAGGATAATGATGATCTGTTTCACGCTCTTGCTACTTGTACACACTACAGCTGTATCAGACCTGTTTCTTTTGGCGATATTCACACGCGTCTTCAAACACACAAACTCTTTCAGTCATATGATATAGATTATGTGAAAATAGCTTGCAGCTTCCTATGTACTTTACTGAAAAGGAGGCAGTTTTTATTGGGAGATTGATTAGTTTACAGTTATTTAGGATTTGTGAAAAGTGATAGTCGTATTAAATTTTAATTGGTTCCTAATTATTTAAAGTATTTTATATGTGTGTTGTGAGCCTTGGCCATTTTCATTATTGCGTATAACTCAATGTTTCAATTTTTATTACTTAATCACATAGAGTGTATACACATTTATAAATTTCAAATATTATAATCTTATATTTTAAATTCTTTCAAACATTAGTACTATATATATAATGAAAAATTTATGTGAATAATTTGAATGTAGAATATGAATATGGAATTAATGGCGGGCGAGCTTTGCTCTCTAAAGCCGTCAAATAAAATCCCCTCTGAGGGAATTAACTAACTAACTAACTAATTTTGTCTTCTCGTGTGAGCTACCTAAAGCAAAGATTTTAAAATTTGACGGAAAAGTCATGTAGTGATTTATGTTCTACATACTCTTATTTTGCCGCGAAAAATCCAAATTTAGACAAGAATTTGTGTCTACTGACACGCGTGGTGTGTGGGTGTAAAACCTCAATACATACCATAATAGTAACCTTTTCTCATAAATACACCATATTCGCTAACTATCCGAACATGACAAAAACTTCCGTAACACAGTTAATATTAGGATCTATATTCCAGGATTTTCACATCATAATATTAAGGGCATAATAGAGTATCATGCAAAAAGTTTTATGGATGACCCTCCGATCTTGGGAGATATACGGCTGAATGCAAAATGAACCAAAATTCCCATAAAGTTGCAAAATTGTCAAAACGTTTGTTTCCGGTGAACATTGTTAGTCAGTTCAAGAGCAATGTAAACCTATGAAAAAACAAATTCTGACTAATAACTCATTGGAATGATTTCTTTTGAGATACTACAAATTTTCATCCAAAATTCCACGTGTTCGGATGATTAGAAAGAAGTCAATTTTAGTACATAATGCGTTCTGCCGTATATCTCCCAAGAACGGAGGGTCATCCATAAAACGTTTTACATGATACTCTTTGATGCCCTTAATATTATGATGTGAAAATCTTGGGATCCTGATGTGGTTATGTGGCTGACTAACTGGTTCCCACACATCCACCGCCAGTTTCCTATATCTGCAAAAGGGGCACGCTAAGACAGAAAATACATTCATTTTGCGACATTTAATAGTATTAATTCTTAGTGGCAATTTTATTATTTATAGCTGCGCTCGTATACAAAAAAGAAACAGGAAAGCACTTTATTCACTCTTCGACGGCTAGTATCCATACATTTTACCATAAAAACCGTTGCAATTACATTAAATGGAGCAGCCAATATATTTTACCTGTTCATTTTGATATTCAGCTTACTTAAGGAAAGTAAACACTCTTGAATTTCACGAATACTTGGTGATTTTCCAAATTTTAAGCCAACTGGTTTCTTATTATTTCGCTTACACCAGAATTTCTCATGCATTATCTTGTATCGTAAACCTACAAAAACTTTGTGAGAAATGAAGCGAATGTATTTTAGCGATAATATAAAACATGCTTATTTTTGCCAAACAATGATGAGCCAACCGCCACATCTGAAGTACTGCAAGTCAGTGGGTCCAATATCATATTTTTGGTGTCGTTACTCCAACCCATCAGAGGAACCAGCTTACCATCACAGTGAAGAGTGTTGACAATGAGGTTAACAGTGTCAGGTCAATGGGAGAAGCTGCCAATTTCCAGCAAAGGGCACCAGAGGTTCAGATAGGAATAAAGTGTGAACTGAGAGGATGGGAGAGTGACCCGTCATATTTGCCAGTGTTTGGGAATCAAGCATCAGTCTCCAAACGTCCAGCTATCTTGCTCTCAGGAGGATGCAGTGCATCTCAGTTACTGCAGTGGCAACGGTGGGAGGTGGGAGAGTCCCACCTATTTGAAGACACCACACAAAATGTGGTCATCGTCAGTTGCTGTTGCAGACGAAAAAGTTGAGCCTGGGTAAACATTTGGACAACATAGAGTTGTAGAGTAGTGATAGCAAGGTGCGGACTTCACTTGTCAGGGTGAAGAATGGGGAGACCTTTCTAACGGTTCTTTTCAAGGAGAATACTCTTTCCAATGCCAAAGGAGAGAGTAGTGAAGAAATTACGGATGGAGCTCCGGAAGCAGCGAAGGCCATTAATTAAACGTTGGGGGAATCTTGGGAGGCATTTGCAACAGCAAGATCCGGAAGAAAATTGTGGAAGCCTGACTGGTTTATTTTTAATCATTATTTTTTTAATTGAGCTTCTGTTTATTTATGAATGCTTTGTTTGTATGAATTTTGTATAATTTATTTTATGATGTTTGTATGAATTACTGTGTAATATTTGATTTATAAATGTATACATTTCTTTGCTGTGTTGCATTAGCTTCACTTTCTGCGGAAATGCCAGATGGGAGTGTGAGAAATGCAGAGAATGGGGAGAATTCACATAAGAATGTGAATTAACTGTCTTTTCTTTTAGGCGGTGTGCCTGTTTTTTCTTGCAAGCAAAGCAAGCCAGGATGTGAGTTGCGTCTCACCATTCTCTGTCCACTTACTTCTTGCACGTTGCCTCTTAAAGTAAAGTAATTTTGTGTGATTGAATTTTGGTTGTGTGCTTTATGGAAAATAAATACATATGCTGAAAGATTAATTAATTACTTGTTTGGAGGTTTAGTCAAGAAAATAAAGTTATTTTTCATGCACCTTTGAATTTCAATTGCTGCCATCCTAATAATTTAGTTCGTCTACTATTAACGCCAAAACCTTTGCACTACGGACACTTATTTTCATGAGCATAAATTTTTCTGGCACAGCGGAGCTCGTCCCTCCACCTACGATAAAATGTAATCGTCCACATTCAATGGAACTTTAAATGAAGGGTGTGCAGCATTAATCCGAACAATTTTAGAATTCAAATATTTCGCACCTAAAGCAGGTAGCATCAAAGAACTTGGTATGTATCGAAACTGCATATTCTGAAGTACCAAAACACTTAAGAACAGATCCGTGAACCACCACACGTTGGAGATAATTGGGACACAAACTTACACTTATTTTTCGTTTTTCCAAATTCAATTTTTTGATGTCTAGCATTTTTTATTGAATATTTACACATTCGATAATAGAAGGAACGAAGTATAATGAAAGAACATCTTCAACATCAGTTGAAATTTTAGGACACACAGGCTAAAAGCCAAAACGGTGCTCAAAAGGGCTTCCAAAATTTGTCGTTAGAATAATGTTATCTTAAGTAGTCGTAAAAAACGAAAATTGCATGGAATTGTAGCGCAGATTCTGCTCTTTACATTGAATACAACCATGCATTTATTAACCACTCAAAATACATGGTATACTTTAAATACTCTGAGAAGAAAATTAAGCTTGAAAAAAATCTGTTGAAAACAGAAGCTCTAAAATCCAGAAAATTTTGACAGATTAAAAACTACCGATATAGTGATGCATAATATGCAATGTTGAACATGTATGAAAGCTCAAATTTCAGAGAGTAAAATAGGCTAAAAGAATATACAAGTTTATATAAACTATGGTACTACGACAATAAGAAAGAAAAATACGTTTTTCAACAGCTGGAAAAACACTATATCGGAAGTTTATCTAAACGTTCAAAAATTTCATACATACCTTTATTGAGTTGAAGTTGATTGAGTTTTGTAGTTGAGAAAACGTAGTTTTTAAATATATCAAGTTTCCTTGTCCATAATTTCTATAAGTATGAAATATTTTAATGCTAAAATTGTCCGGATTAATGCTGCACACCCCTTATGTTAACGATCAGCCACTAGAAAGGACCCGATTTCTGTTGCTTTGAAAAATGTAGCAATGCTTTTTTTACAATTCTCCAAGCTTGTATGTCCGTAAATTTCAGAAGTAAAGTTATTGAAGCCATCGATAATATTTTTATCACGCTTTTTAACTACAATGATGATGTTTTCAAAAAATCAGCTAGTTAACCATTTCAAATCGGGTTCTTTGTAGTGCCTGTTCAAACGTTGTTACTGAAATATTTGTTTGTTGCTGTATATATAGAAAACAAGAAACTAAATAATTCCATTTATTGCTAGTAAAAAATCTGTTTTAATTCTCAAAAAAGTTTCATAAAGACGTTTTGATCCTATCTTAAACAAATGGTATATGTTTTTCAATTGCAATATTCTAAATTGTGAAAATGGTGAGTTCTTGCCGACTTATTCTAAAATAAAAATTACCTTATTCAGTAGAAACGTGATTTAAAACTCAGTATAACAAATTATTACTGGCAAAGTAAAATTGTTGTTCAATTTTTATTGAAGTTGCATATTCTGATTCCGTTTATATCTTCTGTCATTTTATACAGACGTTATACAGGCCAATTATTCGTTAGTTGGGTGTATCCATTTTAACCTAAATTTTGGCTTGACTTTACTCTGAAAGAATTTTATTACCAGATGATACCTCCTAAAATCTCCTAATATAGTAATAAATAATTTAGGCCAGGTGGTTTTATTTTTCCACTGATTGCGTTCACCGATTTCCATTTCATCTGAAAAAAGTATATTCCATGTACTTACAAAAATTCATAACAAACAAAATAAATTAGGTGCCCAGTGGGTTCCAAATATTTTGATAAATGAAAAGGCAATTTGTATAATAATTTGAAAATGAACTTCATCAATGGGTTATTAGTAAAATAAAATACTTTATGTTGAATTTATCATTTTCTGCTCTTTTTGAAGGCCAAAACATAAAATAGGTCGAACATAAAAAATTGAAAATTTCTAAAAAATTTTTTTTACCGTTTCCACTGCTCAAACACTTCACAATTTTTTTGTGTTTGGAGATTTTTTTCAAAATTCTTGTATTTAATAGCTCTTGTAGTAGGCAAAATGATCCGGTTGCTATTTTTAGTACTTTGCGTGATTTTTGAGTAAAATAGATTTAAGTCAAAATGTCAATTTTTCGCAAGTGGTACCAATTTGAATAGTGGCCTACTGTCCTGGCTGGTCTGATTGATATACCAAATCTTATGTATCGTTGGAAAGAACCAACCTTAGTGATAAAAAGGGCATCATAGATGCGTTCCAAAAATTTACACACTTAATTGTATTTAAGGTTTAGTATGGGGTGATCCGAATTTTGGAAAACGCTATTTTGAAATAATGACCATAACTCTCGCACCGTTAAATATTTCTCGGTCTAGTTTTTTGCAAATACTTACAATTTCTACATTGCATTATGGACACGTTTTGAAATAATTTGTGTTACACAACGGAAAATTTTAGATTTTGGCCACCATTGAAATCGACCCTTAACTCGCATATGCGTAGGGCCGTCTAAATTTCGTACCACGTATTTTTTGGAACACATGTACCCTAATACTTTTGCGAAGTCCCGAAATGATTAATTTGAAATCAATAAAATGGCAAAATTATGAATGAGTTTTTTGGCCTCTGGCACATTTTTACCCTGTGTGCCCACCAGGTGCTATTACGTCGGCTGAAAATTTACTATAACAAAATTCGAAGGCCAACTAACATGTTTGCCAAAAATAAGCAAAATCGGTTACTTCAAAAAATTTGATTGCTGGTTGACATTAAAAATACTCTTTTTACGTTTTATATATAGGCAAAGTTGATTTTTAAGTTTTTCATCTCGTAGTATAACTTTAGAATGTAATGATAGCATTTATTTATTTCGTTCAGGGCTATTTTTATGCATAATTAAATTCTAAATGATCACTTTCTTTGTACGTATCACATGTTTAAATGTTGCGTAATTTTTGCCAAAGACTGTCATGACAACCATGATACTGACTATATTTGTTCTCGAAAGGCATGAATCACTGCCGTAAAATCTTGTTTTGCCAGTTGTCCGTTGTATAATTATTCAATATATTTTTCTTGCTGAATAAAAATCTATCACTATTATTTAAAAAAATAAAAGCATAGTATAATTCGTTAGTTTCTTCCTCTGTATTTTTTTACAGTTTCCGTGAAATGAAAAGCTACTTGCACAACATATATAATGGTTGTATGTATAAATGATCAATGTGTAAATACAATGGACAAAAACTTTTCAAATATTCATTTTCCCTTGTCATTAAAATTGGGAAGCAAAAAAATTAAATTGTTGTAACTTTCCTTTACGTTAACTATTTTCGTTATGTTTGCATCAATAGTCAAATCAAATAAATCACAAATCTCGCGTGATTATTCGTCAATAAAATTACTTTTGACACTAAAAATTGACACTAAAAATTCCACGCGTTGGTTGATTTTGCAGTTTGCCGTATATCACCAAAGAACATAGTGCTATTCATGACATTTCTTGCACGATACTTTCTCAAGCTCTACGTATTGTTATACATGAATACTGTAGTCTAGCTTATAGTAGTAGCTGCTCTAAAACATTGCGTGGTTTGGATAATAAGCAAAGAGCATATAAAGACAATATTGCTCGTATGCTGAAAAATAAGACAATGACATAAAAGGGTAGCACTAAATCGTTAAGAACTTCTCTGTTTTGAAAATAATCTACTTTACTCTTGAATTAGTTCAGTCCGCCCTTGATCATTTTGTCTTTTTTTCACGCTGTCAAAGTTACATATTAGTGCATAAGAAATGTTTAAAACGTGGTAAATTTATTTTTTATACCTTTTTGCCTACACGCAAGAAAGCGATTTAGAGCTTCATGACGCTTATGAAATCATAAGCCAACAATATACAGCATACAAGACTCGTAGTTGGCGTGTTGCCAAAAATTACATTATTCAATTTTTCTCATGAGTGTTCATGCTTTCTTCAGGCTACAAAATAAACAAGTATAAACAAGTAAATAATAAATCGGCCCAAAAATTAGAGCGTGCTATTATATTATACATTTTCGCTAATGGATTTACACCGTAATGCATTTGGAATTTGATCGTCCAGTCATATTTAGTTTGCTCGAATTTCAGTTAGAGTTATGCCATGAAACAAAACGGTTGTGTAACTTCCTACAACAAATACAAATATAAAAGCTTTTAATTTGGTCTAGACAGTCTTCTAGAATTGTTAAATCAATGGAAATGTTTTCCAAAAAGTTCAGCAAACCAGAAGTCCAAAAAATTTTCAACCGTTGTCCAGAAGCTCATTCTCCTTTTTCAAAGACAAAGTGGCAATGGTACGAAACCTGTGAGAACGATTTGCCCGTAATATTTTGCTTAGAGTCGTCCCTGCATGGATTGAAATATGTTGGTCAGAGAAAGCGTCACATTTGTGAACGATTGGTGTGGATAACTGCCTTTATGGCTTCTGCAATTACTGCAATAGTTCTTATTTGCGAAATGTTCAAAAGCTTTGCCGAAACGCCTACTGTTACGGTGTTTCATCCACTTGAAGCGAACATAGACCAAATTCCATTTCCAGGGATCACAATCTGCGACTTAAATCGTCTTAAAAAGTCTAGTTTTCTGAAACACCAAGGGTAAGGTTAATGATAACGAACCTTCAGAAATAAAAACGCTTATATTTTGAGGCCTTGAATTTTAATATAGTCCCACTTCTTTTTAAAGAAAGGTATTAAATTGGATCTCAAAACGACAGCCTGGCAAAAATCTGTCCCGTTCCCAACTTTTAGATTTGGCCATAATGCTTGACATGAGCCATATATGCGATTCGACTTTAACATTTACTAATCAACTTAAATGGGATCAGCCGGTTTTAGACAACTTGGATTCCGTCAATGATTTGATTGAAGAGAATAGGCTTCTAATCGAGGCGTACGCTAATCCAAAAGCTACGTTAAAAATGGTACAGCAAATGGTTCTTTAAGTTTGCATTAGTGTTATCTGTGCTCATATTTTCTTTCAAAATATCAAGACTAATGCTATTTGTATATTTACGTGTTTAATAAGGTATCTCAACCCTGTGAGCAAATGATTTTACGCTGCATTTGGCTGGAAGAAGTTATCGATTGCAAGAAAATATTTCAGGAAATGGAAACTGACTTTGGACAATGTTGCACTTTTAACACTATTCCACATTCCTTGATTCTTAAAGAAGGGTAACTTTTAAGTTTGATAATTACTTTTACCTCATTATCCTATTCTTAACTTCTGGCAGCTAAAAATGAAGCTCATGCTTTGTTTTCCGAATAATTTCAAGAAACTGATATTTAGTACAAAGTTTTTGATGCTAAATAAAGCACAAAGTGTTTACATGCTACCATTGCTACATTCCATCGTTTTAAAATCAAAATTGCGAAACTTGTCTCCCAAGTTGCCAGAGGCCATACCAATAGACATAGCTGTGAAAGAACCTGTTTTTGTCGAATGCATGGTTACAAGGTGTTACCTATATCAACAGTATAATTCATCAAACAAAATTGTGGTACAATCTTGCAAACGATTTTAAAAGCGACCATAAGTATAATTCTAAATTGAAGATTAAGCCTAAAAATCATTCAGCAATTCAAAAACACAATGCGCAAGAACTTAAATTTCAAATTATGCGTTTCTATTGCTCTTCAGTACCCTTGATATTAGTAAGCAAGTAATTATGAAGCTTATAAAATGTAATCCTGGCAGAAAGACAACAAATACATAAGACTGCCTAAATGAAATTTAGTGCGAACAAAAAAGTTAAATAAATAAATCGCACAGTGCAAAAGTTTCTAAACCAGATTTAGAATAATGTTGACATTCAGCTCTGTGCACAGTTCACAAAGTACGTTTATGACTGCCATAAGCCATTCAAAAAAACCAACATTGTATGCTTGCTATTAAAACGCAACTAGTAAAAGCGATCGAAATAACACAGCATATTCCGGCCCTATGGTGTTGAATGAATACATTTCAACTATATTATTTGCACCTGCAAACTTATCACAATATAGAAAATTTGCATTTAATAAAGTACAAAAGTTTCACTTATTTGCACATGCTTTTTTGAGCTACTCTTTTTTCCACTCAAGCAAGTTTATTACGTGATAATGTTAGATTTTTTTTCAATTACTGCAAATATGTTTTGCATATAATATAATTGTTGCAAATTTCTATAAGATTGTTTTAAATGTTAGGTTTTTTCAATTCATTGATCAATCAATTAATTATTTTTGATATTGGAGAATCATCCATAGTACACGCAACTATTAACTAGGCTTGAATTTAAAACGAAAATAATGCAAAACAAAATGTTGTTAACCTAGAGAGAAATCTGACACCAACCCAGATTACGTCGAAGCTTGGAGAGATGCAGATATTCATTATGATAATATTTTATTCCAAGACGACAACATGAATCGCAACGTCCCGTATCGACAAAAGTATCCCGGAAGAACTGCAGGATTGTCTATTCTCCTAAACCCTGATTTAAATGAGTATTTTTGCAGTAACATGGATTCACAAGGTTTTATAATGGGAGTGCACGTTCCCATTGACTATCCCCGTATGAATCAGAACGGTTTGGCTATTAACGCAAATTCGGAGATATTGGTAGCGTTACAACCGGATCTTACCGTTTCAGACAGTTCAATTGCTGGTTTCTCCGTGGTTTGTTTATAAAAAACAATAAAAAGAACATTTATTAATTATACAAAATACAATCAATTATTAAATTAAAATAATGATAAACATACATGCAGGATGAACGTGAGTGCTATTTTGGAAACGAGTATAAACTTCCAAACTTTAACACTTATACAATGTCAAATTGCATATTGGAGTGTACATTTCGAAGGTCACTCGAAAAGTGTAAATGTGCAAAGTACAACATGCCTCGTATGTGTTTGTTCAAAAGAACTCTAAATTTACCACCCACAATATTTGGTTTTTTATCATATCTATTTCTTATCTAGAGAGTAATTCAAGCACTATTTGTAAACCGAAAAAGTACAGCTGCATTAAGAAGGTGAAACGTAAGTTTTAAGCAATTACGATTTTATCTTTGCATCAATCAAGGCATAGTTTGTACTCTATTATGTTTCAGAAAATATTCTTCGCAATGGACTAAGTCAGTCATGTTCTGAATGCTTACCAACCTGTACGGAAATAAAATATCGTAGAGAAGTAACACACTTAAAGCTTGATAACAACCGGTTTAACCAAATAATACCTGGAAATATTTTAGGGTATTCATAACAACTTGAACTCATCACAAGCCCTATAGTTATACTAAAAATATTGTTGTGATATTTTACAGGTCAAATAGGCAAACAAACGGAAGTAAAAACGTGAGCATTGTCCATGTATATTTTAATGAAGACTCGGCCCACCCTAGGCTTCGCAAGGAAATGGCAACACTCACCCAATTAATATGTGATTATAACAGATAAATTTCATCTATAATATCCAAATATATTATTTTCTGTTGACTCATCGTTTAATTTTTTATAACTATAGCAAATGCGGGTGGTCTTTTGGGACTTTGCGTTGGATTTAGTGTGCTCTCCCTCTTAGAAGCATTGTATTTTGTCTCGTTACGCTTGTACTGCACTTATTATCGGGAAAAAACAATGAAATTCGAAAATGACCAATGTTCAACCTCCAAATTGGATATGAATAATTTGCCTTCATCTGATGTTTTCATATGCCATCCAAAAAATCATATGGCATGCTTTAACAAGGTACTTTCCCCTGTCACGATTGACCGCATGAATTATACAGATGAGTTAAGCATTTTACCTTGATCTATTGTACTAGAAAAAACGGAAAACAAATTATGATAATCCTAAGCATTATTATTAACCCAATATTTTTTTAATGTGCTCTGTTTTTTGGTGAATTGCTTGAAAAATGATTTTTTAAATATAAATTTTAAACTCAATTTACATAATAAATATGAGCTTCACTTTGAAAAATTACATGTACTTATTAATTTTTATTGAGTTGCTTGACATAGATTTGTATCTTAATCCATATTTTGTTCCTTGAATTAAGGTGTGAATACGGGTCCTTAAGCTCTATAAACTCAATACATGTCACCTCAACGTAGAACTGCAGGCCACAGTACGCTTCAAACCTTTTTAATTTTGAACAACACAAAGCAAAACTTGTCAATACGTTTGTCAACATATTAGGGGGAGGTGGCATATGATTTTTTGAAGCAAATACAGAACTAAATTATCATATTCTGAAGTGTTAATGGAAGTCAATTAACTAACACTTCATTTACTGCGTATGACATATATGTCGTTACACCTCCACCAATCACGGAAAATCCACACCTGTAAATACTCGACAAAATGTATTCAAAATGCGGGGAAATAGACATGCGAGAAATGACAATTTCCCAAATTCAACTTCTTTTTGATGCAAATAAGCCAACGCCTATTGAAATTGAATTGAAAAAATCAATCCAGTATTACGAGCGGTTAACGATGTGAATCCAAATGCATTCAATGAAATTGCCAAAGGAGACATGGAATGTGAAACTAGAACCATTACACGGTATCCTAATTTTGATTAAAAAAACATATGGAGGCAGGGCACTAGGGCAGATGGAGGAATGGAAACTACATCGGGATCCCTAGCATTAGTGGTAATTAGACGAAAGAGAGACGCACCTATTGTCAAGGCTCTTAGGAAAACGGGGGTGGTTATTCTTGGAAAAGCTAATTTACCAGAATTCGCGGCGTTAGTAGATTCTTGATTTACCCTAATGTTAAATTTGGAAAGTTGATTTATTTGTCAAATTCGGAAAGTTGATTTATTGGTTAAATAGTAAGTTATATATATTTTGTGTTCAGCTTTCGAGGCACTTACATACCAAGTAGCTGGAGTGGCAGAGGTGGACAATGCAGAAATCCATACAATTTAAATATATCCCCATCGGGGTCTAGTTCTGGAAGTGCGGTTTCTGTGGCAGCTAATTTGGCTGTGGTTTCGTCGGAACCGAGACATGGATCTTTAATTGCCCCAGCAAGTATTGCTAGTATTTGTTTGTACTATGAAACCAACTATTGGAACTTCATCTGTTAATGGAATCATTCCAGTATCACATACTCAAGACACTGTAAGCAGGATCATAATAAAATAATTATTAATGGATTATAAGTTTAGCAGGGATTTTATAGAGAAATTGTATTAATTTAGGTTGGCCCCATGGCCAGATCAGTCCGAGACCTTGCTATACCTTTGGATGCCAAGACTGCTGAAAGTGAAAGACATCCAAGTCAGTAAGTTTTGGAGAAAATCTTAAGGCCTATAAAACTTCCGTAAATTCAAAATTTTCTTTTTGAAAAACTTTGTAATAATGTTGTGTATAGATTTTGTAATTATTTTGTGATAGGGTTCATTTCGAATAGGGATAATGCGCTATCCATTTTTCAATACCTCTTCTATTAGCTATAGCATTCTTGAAGATGAGCTTGCCCGATTGGAAGCTTTGATAAGCGTCCTTAAAAATTCGGGTTAAAATTCGGTAAAAAGTCCTTAAAAACAATATATTTTGTATCGGTTTCACATACTGATCCACCTATATGATTTCATACACCTAGTTTTGCTGCATGATTTCAAGCATGACTTTAACGAATACCTGAAAACTGAAGTTCTTAGCCCTTACAGTGACTAGTACTTTAAGAGACTTATCTACCCGTGGATCATTTAATGAGTGCTTAGTGCCGTTTTCTCAT
>JAQFXM010006079.1:0-13804 GCA_034693345.1 Entomobrya multifasciata | reverse complement strand
GGCCGGCCGGATGGACGGACGGGATACAGTCAACCACACCAAAACCAATAGATACTCTCATCGAGTATCTAATAAAGAAAATTTGCCAACTTTATAGACATATATATCTGGCTGGCAGACTAAACTACTAAAAACCACAAAAAATCAAACTGCTAAAGGAATAAAATTTAGTTGAGGCTATTGGCAAATAATAACAATAAGGCTGCTTGAGTTTTGTGGTGAAAGTGGTGATGTGGTTTGAGAGAGAGAGAGAGAGAGAGTCATGTGTGATGTCAGTAAAGTAATCTCATTTCTGCATATTTTGGTAGCTTCTAGACATATATTCATAAGTCAAAAATAGACGATCCGAAATGAGAAGCTATTATCATTGTTTGCATAGCTGAATTTGAGCACATTAAAATTTTACTGATACTATAATAGCTTCAGTTTGTTTGTCTTCTAAAAATTAGACAGTTTTACTACCACTTTTACATTTTAGAATTTGCAGTGTTACTCAATAAGGTTTTTAAAGCAGTTGGTTGAAAGCTAATTATTTACAGTTACAATTGTAGAAACATTTCCTGATAATGCATTTGAGTGATGGAAGAAAATAAATGTGTCATGATCCCATATTAACATTTTAATTGTTGCTAATACAATTGTCCAAAGCAAAGAAAAAAAAATTCAATGAAAATGGACGCTCTTTGATGGATCAGAATTAATATAAGACTAATTTATTTCGTGGTGACTACTAGTATTGTAGGCTTCAACGTGTTTATTCCTATTTTATACACGTTTTAAAAAAGTACTAGTAGTCTAGTATGATGATACATAAATGGTAACTAAGGAATACATTATGATAATTTCCAAGCTGAGGAGGTCGATATTATGAAAAAATTATAAAATAAAATAGTTTATGCAATTATCACGACATGTACTGGCCTGTAAATGCATATAATAAAGTATTCAGTGTAATTATAGTAGTTTAACGTGTTATTTATAATCACAACTATCGTTTTAATGGCATAAAAGTTCTGATTTTCACCGATCCGAACTGATTTTTTTGAGAATAAGCAATTTGTTCACTGCTCTGTGACCCCAACCCTGATGATCCATTAGTTCCGGAGATATCCCGTATATACAAGACCGACCGTGGCAAGTACAATGAGTTGGTTCGAGAATGGATAAGGAAGGATGCCATGAGTCAGCCAAAACTCCAGAGAAAAACATCACCAACTAAAATTACATATATTTTTCTATAAACCGTCATTACTCTACTGCTGTGTAATTTAATTTAACCGTTATGATTGGTTTTATATGTTGATTTATATTTAATTTTAGTTGTGGTAGTCGCGATTTATAAATAAATAGATTGAACTACTATTATTATGCTGGAAATTTCATTATAAGCATTCATACGTTAGTACATGTAGTGGTAGTTACACAAAAAAGTTTTTTCTTCCTTTTTGCATCATTTCAACCATAATTAGTTTCGAAATTATCGTAATATACCCAAGAGTAACCATTTTTGAATCATTATGCTAGACTATTTGACAGATTTTAACTCTTATTATACGTGCATGGAAACGGAATTAACAGGTTGGAGGCTACAATAAACCAATTGTCGATCCTGATCCGAACTTTGTTCACATGATACATACATTTTCATTGTGATTAAGAATTTTTTGCACTAGTAGTAATATGACCCTAAAAATGGTATTTAATTAATAATAGGTTTTAAACCCCTTAATTTCTTTAGGTCCTCGACGGAAAATAAATGCATTGACCTAAAATTGAAATGAGTTATACATAAATTATAAAGCAATAGTTGGTTGGCGAATGCTTCAATAATGGGATTCTTCTTTTTGTAAAGGAAACCAAAAATTCATTGGCACGAAGGAAACATCAAGGGTATACTATTATTTATGAATCTTTCTAAACAAAACGTGTCGACCTGCCCGAAACGAAGCACGTAAAGGTTTTACACATCTTGTTTTTTATATGAAACAAAAGCTAAACAAGAAGAGATAGAAGCTTTAAATCTAAAATTGTCGATTTATGCATGGATGCTTGTATATAATTCAGAGAATAGAAACCACATCACTCCCACCACTACCACCACACTGACTTAACTATCTCCAAAAACTTTCCCACTTTATAAGAAGCAGCTATCACGGAAAAGATCTCGAAAATACATGGCATATCACGTATATTATATGTATGAATAGTACCTTCTAATTTTAGCCATGCACCAATTTCGATTCTCGTCGACCAAAATCCAGAAGTCAATTCAAACTAGTAGTTTCTCAATAAAGAATAAAAAGAAATCAAGAGAGAAAAAAATAAGAAGGAGCAAATGCATGTCTAGAAATCAGTAACAAAACAAGAAAATCTTTTATCAGAAAACCCATCTATATCCGTCTCAATTTTCTAAAATAGAAAGCTCTACTTCTTATGAATGCACAAAAAAGCTATGTTGGTTTTGTAGTACTTCCGTCAATGTATGCATACATATGTTTGAATGTTTAGATTTTTTGTTTTTTATGCTCAATATAGCAGTTTTCTACAATTCCGCTCTAATTCAGTCATTTCAGTAACTATTTGTAACAATAAAATTCTCCATCTGACTACTTGTTCACCGCTGCAATATAGCAGAACAGTAACAGGCCGTCTACAAAGAGTGATTGATTTTTGACACGAAAGAAGCCAGAAAAAAATCTGGGGAAACAAATGGATTTTTTTTCGTAAAACTCTTTCGGTAAGTTTCTCACTTTTCCCCACTAACCAAAAATGTAAGTCTATATATTTTGTTTGAATCTGACAGTACAATGGCATATGCAAGAAATACTTTTTTCTCCACTACACTACGTTCACGCTGTATTTTATCTTTGCCACATAGTAAAAAAGACTTGCGGTTTTAAAAGCAATGTATTATACAGGTTCACGCAATCGACTCCGTCTTGTCAAGTTATAACAGACATACCCACAGTCGAAGAAACAAAACGGGCCTGAAGGCGGCTTCTACTATTTCTAAGTATTTCTTATTTCTCCTACCTAATATCGATGTACTATATTACGTTAAGTGAAATAAAAATTACTTGGTTTTAATGTGTTAAAAAAGCTATGCTATAAATGGTCATTCTATTAAATAAGTCTGCTAATGCATTATTATGGTACAATATGAGAATATGCTGTTTCGTGAGGGAGAAAGAAAATTGAGCTGTTATTTTTTTCAAAGATAAATTATTTTTTGCTTAAGGCCATTGTTACATGTTATGTATACCAGATGTGTAGCAAGCAATATACGTATACGCATTAAGTAATAAAAACTGCAAATTATATGAAAAATAGTAACATACACAAATTGACATAAGTCTACTTCAGCAAACAAAGGTACTTTATTTTTAAGGGTTTCTTTATTGTGGAGAAAAGTAATGGTGTTTTCATTTGAATCTGCACACGCAGACAGACAGCATTACTTGTCCATTTTTTCATAGTACCAAAACATGATATTAATTTTAATCACTGGCATGAAATGTATTTCACTTGAATGAACATTGAACATGTACTCAACTCACATTACATATTAACTGGGTAGTATAGTCGTATACGCGAAAGATATGACATCACTGATAAATATTGCAACTTCAGCATGCAATAAATCTCGGAAGACGTACAAAGAACGTGAGACCAAAAACAAGCATTGTTTTCGTGCACATGATAAATAATATTTACCATCTGATTTTTTTTTTACTTATTGCATTGTATGTTATTTTGGAGTGCTAAAAAACAGGTCATTGCAGCAACAACAACATGTCAATGTTATGCCAAAAAATCCTTTTACAGCGACCAGTAATACCACCATGCGAATCAGCGTTATTTCAGCAATGATCTTACAAAAGTATCATATTTTTATGAACTTCTCTATTGAAAAAAGAAATAAAATGAGTTGGATTGTTGGAAAGCGGTCGTATTGACTCACCCTCTGAAAAAATGTTGCTCTTATTTTATTTTTTTTTTTTATTCATCATTTACAGACCTATAGTTACATGAAGTAAGAAACTAGTAACAGATCCACTTACTAACCTAAACATAACCTAGACTTATCCTAATACTTATTTAAAGTCGTGGCATACCATAAGGCCTTCGTGAGAGTTAAATCTTCTTTCTGGCACAAATTTCTTTCTTTCACAAAGCGTATAGAGAGATGAATAAAAAATACGATGGATGAAAATGAAAATATGACACCAAATCTTCAGGAATATTCAATCATGTAACCAAAACCAAACCACAGGAAGACGAGACGCTTGCATATGACAAAACGTCGTGAAGGCAGAAGACATCAACCACTAATCCATCTGATTGCATTCCCTTGGAATTTCCCGAGCGCTCCTTCTCGCTTCCCATTATTGCCGTTTTGGTTCCGTATAAAAACCTTATTGCACCATCGCATCAACACCACCACCACCGGCCGCCACCACTCGTTTGCATAAAATATTTCACGGATAAATTACGTATATGTGATGTGCGCAGTTGTGTATATTTCTAAGAAATAATCTCAAATCTACAAAAGAAGTTCTTCAATTCGCTATATTATCCTTTTTCTTTACTTGCTCCGGTTGGTAGTGCGTTATACAACCGAAATATCGACAGTTCTTGAATTGAATCCAAACCACACCTGAATGTTTATCGAGTACATTTACAATAATATAAGGTATACTTGTACACACATAAAACAGAAGTATTCTGTGTGTGTCTGGTTTGGAGTAGTTCATGTCATCATTGGTGAAAAGGATAGCTCACAAAATACACATGACGCCTTTGAAAGAAGAAAAATGAAAACCAATCTAGTTCTCATATATAGCCACAAGACATCCGTAACCGGATCGGTTTCAATTTCCTTATCCCTCTTACACCTGCCGACAAAACCTATCCTTTCACTTTCACATTTTTTGTTAGTTATTGGCATCGACAGAATAACTGAAAATAAGCTATATTTTTGTGGTAGTCAATAGTTTGAGATGTGGATGACGATGATGACAATGATGCGGGAGTAAAGGATGGGAAAGGGATGATATTTATCATAGTCGTTTCGTTCTTCAAAATTCGGAAATATAATATTGAGATTGGAAAAATGAATACCTTCCTGTGTAGCTTTTTCTGGTATACACACAGTACAAGCATTAGTGCACATTATATTTTGTCCATAAGTAAAGTATTCTGTTTAAAAAGCATTGCCAAAATTCAATTCGTGCCAATGATGCGTAAATTTAAAAAAATACTAAAATCATTAAACGCTTCCCGCGCGTTCTTCAATTGCTGATTTGATACCCACAGTCTAGCCACCAATATAATACCAGGTCCGAAATATTTAATTTATTACTTTGTCATGCCTATTCTACATTGGCTGCACTTTTTACAGATATAAAACATACTTAAAATAAGAAAGAAGAATTCCAGGATGTTTTTCAGGTGAAGGCAAAAAGAGTAATAAAAGTACATTGATTTGATGAAAAGTGTGGCAATGATATGATGATACACTTTGGTTATAGTTTTGTGAGTTGGTGTATTTCTATTGAGAACAAATCGCTGTGGGCAGTGTTACACAAGCACATATGTAAATATTCCATTTCATTTCAGAGTCGATAGATATTGCTCAGGAAAATCTCTACTTATATTATTCGTTGGCCCATTCCGAGTCAAGAAATATGACAGCGAGTGTGTATTGTGTATAGTAACGGTATATATGTTATGCATGTGCAATGGTGAAATCTATTTCTCATAAAGTGGTGCAAGCTCATGTTTTTAATATTGCAGTAGTTCTATCGCGAGCTCTGCTGTAAATAGGACACACATTTGAGTACCTGAAATGAGAAAAAAGAAGATTCGAAAGAAATGAAATAAAAAGAGAGAAAGACAGAAAAAGTAAGTTTTCAACTTTGTTCATAAACATAATTGCAAAAATTGATGCCACTTTCATACTTGAAGTATGTATGAGCATGAGCACGTGTGTTGTTGGAGCACATATCAATTTTTATTCAATTTTTGGCAAGCTGAGCAGATATTCGTTTCATGGATGAATAGAAACGATAAGATGTGCACACAAGCGTTTGTTATTAATATTATTTGTGTACATAGAGTATGAAAAAGTTCAAAATCAGTGTAACAAATAAAAAATATTACTTGCATGCAGTCTTGTATTCATGAAAAAAATAAGTGTACTTACAAGAACTCTAATACTCTCAGGTAAAGAACATTTAAAAAATGTGACCGTTTTATTAACTTAAAACGGGAAGGGAAATGGGTCATATTTAGAATGAAAATGCCCACATCAACATAACGAATAATGTATTGTTAGTGCTGAATAGGAATTTCCTTTTACACAAATTTAACTGTGAGATTCACATAATAAGATAAGAAGTAACAAAAATAAATTGCTTGTAGAAAAACTATACTCCCGTACAAACTTGCACATTTTCTTTTTTGTGGTCTCACCAAATTTCTTTTTGTGTATGCGCTTCAAAACATCGGTATATGTGCAACACATGTGTGACTTTTTATTGAACTGAAGTGAGATTATTATGCAATTGTGCTATTTTAAAGCACTTGCATAAAGTACAAGTGAAAACATATGAGCATTGAATTTAGTACTTTCACCGCATTTTACCTACTACCTATGTAAGCATTGAAATAATTTCAAAGAAAGTCTTGTACAGAAATTCTTATATACCGAATGCATAATGTGTTACTACAAGTGTACATGTATTTTTACTTGCTCTTTTGAAGAAATCGTGCATTAGCAATATTAGTATTACTGACATCAACTCGTAGATTGCAAACAATACAGTTGTGCGAGTGTTTTCGTAACATTTGCTGCATTTATTGAGATTGAATGACCAAAAACAGGAAGCCAGATTCCTTCCACTGATTGCTGTTTAAGTGATACTACAATTTTATCCGTAATGGTAATGTTGTGTGGCGGCGCTCCTGATCTTCCTCTACGATGGTCCATTTCATGTTGCATTTTTTTTCTTATGGGACTAACGTACAATGCAAAATACAATGCATGACGTATGTACCTAAGTACTTTGCTTACACAATGCTTGGCCTAGCAAGAAAAATAAAGATGCGAGTGGATAAAAAAAGAAGTTTTTTCTTCACTTTCACCAAAAGCATTATGTATGTATGTCTCATTCGAATTGTTAGTGTGCTTTTACAACACAACAGCTACAACAGCCAAAATAGGTTCTTTCTTGAAAAAAGTGTCGTTCTGGTAAAATAGACACAAAGAGATAGGGACCCGCCACAGCTACACAAAGCAAATCCAAAGACGACAAAAAGAAAATGTACATGGTAATATGTTGTACTACAAAGAAGGGTTGTACAGTTTTTTTAGTGAACACGCTTTTAAAGATAAGATGGACGACAAGGGGAAACTTATTGTTGAATGCTCTTCAAGCGTGAAAGTGAAAATAAAGTGTAGTGATTGAAGTAGAGGATAATATCTTAAAGAAGGGAGTAAATGATTTTCCTTGGCTAAACTTTTATTCGTCGCGTCCCACTTAGTTATATTTCAAAATAACTTCTCTTCTCAGCCTCGTTTTGTATGCGTATAGGTCAGAACATACATATAATTATTCGGTTAACATTTGGAATCTATTGTTAAATACATTTTGGTGGTGAAAAGCGATCAACGACAAGAACACGAGTGCCATCATTAAAAGATTGTGTTTGGTAAAAGATGCTAGAAAAATTGCGGGTGGTTGCATTATTCCGTTAAAAAAAGTAAGGGGTGGCGGTAGTTTTGCTGTGAAGTCTCGTCTTAAATGCAATTTACTGTATTCCGTTCCGACATTTTTATTTGCCATCAAATCGTTCGTAAAATAATCGTAATTACCGTTTATTACTTCCTGAGATAGTGATACCGCATAATGACATAGAACTCGACTGAACTTGAACATATGCAGTAAAAATTATAACTACGTATTCTATCAGTTAAAATAGGTAATGTACATAAAGTACCCGTAAAATCCATGTTTACTGAAAGTATAAGAATTCTACAGAAAGAAATTAAACAGTTCTGCATTTTATTTGATTACCAGAATGAAAAAGGTTCACACATGACTGAAAATATTACCAGCACATAACGTTAAACACCTGATAACAAAATTGGTATAAATACGATCGTGTTATCAGTGCCATTATTTTTGTATTATCATATGAATTTTCTTGTGAGATAACTAATTGCCGCTTTTCACCATTCTTTTCAAAATAGCTTTCCATAAAGAAAAACGAATATACTTTTATGTTTAATTGGATTTATCGTGTGCGTTGCAGGCATGTAACTTTACATATTACTTTTTTATAAATCACGTTGTTTTCGTTCTACTATCTACAAATCTCATATATTATGCATATTTGTTGCATTCATAAAAATTGCCCAAACGAATACTGCAATTGACAACTTATTTGACATTCATCAGTTCATCTTAATACAAGAATGCTAGTAGTATATTGAATTTGAACTGTACACATATTTTCACATACTTTTCTTTTCAGAATATTTCTACCCTTTAATGCATATGTATACATATATTTCATGGGTTCCAAGATTTACGCATTTCCGAAAGAGAAAACTGTGTCTTGCTTACGTCATTATTGGGTAGGTCAAAGTTATCTACATACATTCATTCGTAATGCTTGAAAACTTAGCATATGTCAGCTTATGAATAATAGTTGTAAGCAGAGTGCACATCCGAATATTAAATTTGAAAGATGACAAGCGACTAGCAAAACAACATCGAAACAAAATCCAACCGAGACGTAATCCAAAGGTAGAGTACATTTTGAAAAACTGTCCTCGCAGTTTTCTTTGTTTAAAGTGCAAAGAGGAACGGGACAAAACTCTAATTCTTAAATAGGCTTGACGTAATAAGGATGAGGCGAAAGGTCTTTTATGCTCCTTGAGGCCAATGGACTTAACGAAGTGTAACAAATTGGATTTTGCAGTCTTTCTATTTCAAACTTTCATGCAAAAGTCTGAACAAGACATCTGTGCATCCGTGGTGGTGGTTATTTTAGCTGTAACCTACTGAAAAATATATTATTCTTTGATGTCGTCCCTGCTTAGTAAACAAGTATGTCACGTTAACTTAAGTCAATTTTTGCATGAGACCGAGTGCCCACTTGTCATTCACTACAATACGAGTACAAAATGTCCGAAGGACTCCGCAATTGAAGATATCTCTCGAAAATTCTTATTCCCGTACTTCATGAAAAAGGCTGATTTTTTTAAATTGTACTACAAAATGTTACCGAAATGACATGTGCTGTTGCAGCAAGTAATTATACAAAAATGAATGATTACTTCTTGTCATTTTATTAAAACAAAATACAAAGAATAGTATTGTAGCATTTCTTGCATTTTGATATGCATTTAGGTATGATGATTTTGAAATTGAACAGCAGGAATTATGCCAAAGGTCAGTCACGCCTGCTTGGCATGAAAAATACCAGATAGTCATGAAAAAAGGAAAGTAAATTATTTTTACTACTATGTATTAAACAAAATATGACCTCGTTCACAGCAATTTCATATTCTGTAACTGTAATACGATCAAATCAAATTCCATTATCAATAATGTCATCATATGAGAAACACTAGCTATCTAAACATATATGGGAAATTTGATGATAATTCTAAGAAATAAAATGTTTCACTAAATGTAGTCATGTTGTTCCAATAGAAAAGAAAATTTGAAAACAAAACAGCTGGAGAACTGCAATGAAATCAATAGAGATCATGATGATAAAAAATAATAATTCACTGCGCCAGAAAAAAAAGAATTTTGAATGTTTTGTCTTGTTTTCTCATTCATGTCAATTCCAATTCCTAACATTGATACTACTTCGCTCACTACTACAAACGATACGAAGTCAGACTTTAGGTAGAGCCAAAAATGTTGTGAAAAGGATGGAATGAAATGGATCAAAGAAAAATGGCACTTCATTCCTTCGTTTGGTTGTAGTGGGGGATATGTGGTTTGTTGGTTGCTGCTGCTCTATTGTCTATGCATGCAATTGTACGTGTATTACAAAAGGATGCGTGAAAGATTCCCTTGCAATTTCCTACAGTCAATTCCCTTGTGTATGACGCTGGTAAAGGCATAATGCGGCGAAATAGTAAAATGTATTATTCATAATATTGCCCTTTTCTAGGTCATATACATGAAAACCTAAAACCACAATAGTGAAGTGGGGGAGTGGGATGCAACATTAAAGAAATCTAGTGTTGTATATTATTGTGTACCCAATGTACCTCGGCAATTTACTTTTGTTTGAATAAAGAAGGGCTATTCTCGCTTAGCAAATGTATTTATACACCTCCACAATTTTCAGGAGAGAACAAGCCATGTTAGCCCAGACCAAAGCAATTTTATTTTGTGTCTAGAGAATTGGATGGATAAAGTTAACAACATAGCATGTAAGTAAGTTTCGATTGTTTTGTCAGAAAGTGTGCGAAAAATTAATATTTGATTTGGTGTAATGTATTAACTGCCAGATTAAATCACGCAAAAGTGGTAAACGAAAAAAACTGAATGTGCACTGCTACTGCAGGTTAACCCAGGAACTACCGGCACTTGACGCAAAAGTACATGTTACATGGGATCAGCCAAGCTAAGTGAAAGTGGTTCATGATGTTGTGTAAGCTTTTTCATTTTCTCTTGCTGTCATGTCCCAAACAGGTCTTGTTACACATATTATATGTTTGTTATATGTATCTAAAGTCGTGAGATTCTTCATATTTACATTTCTACAACCGTAACATGAGAATGAGTAAGAAGGAAGTTGAGAGAAAATCACACTTGATGGATTGATACAGGGACAGACTGTGTCAACTGTGATGAATCAAGAGATTGATTGCTAAAGTTTTGCATCTTGAAAATCTTCGAGTCAAAGACAAAAACTTTGAGCAAGTTGCTGTTTTTCTGATTCACTACATGTCAAGCATATCGATTCTCTTTTTGTGAAGTAGAAAAAGACACATGATTTCAGGAAGAAATTCCTGCCATAATACTGTTATATTTTTGTACATTATGAGTTAAGACGATTGATAGTATTGATACTGTAATCTGCTGTTACACAAACGGACAAAAACTTTTGACGCTATGAAATCGCTCTTTTCTACGCAATTTCTACACCCCAAGCCCATACGCACTTACCCTTAGAGGGAAAATGAAATTGCTGCTATTGCAATTTATTAAAGGGTTTAAGTCTATTGCGGACGGGTAAACATAAATTCCCTACAAAGTCAACAAGAAACTTTCAAGATCTCGTCCTTCAAAAATGGACTTTTTTCTCGTAATAACACGCAAGTTGGTATATTTATTACTATTACAGTTCATCGAGACAAATTTCTACGTCAAAGAACGGTTATCTTTGTGAGTTAGCCAAGCCAAGTGAACTATCAAACCAATTTGAAATTATGATACGACTTGACTATGACGTTCCCTTTAGTTTATATAACGGAAGTGCAAGAAAAGCAGTTAGCTTTTACTTTCTCTTTACTTTCGCAAGGGAGCCTCTAGCACTCAACATAAATAACTACATTTTGTGGTAACAGTTAAAGTCTTTGAGACTATGTCACTTTTCATCATAAAGCGTATTTCTTTCAGAAACACAAACGCAACGACATAAAAGCAAGTTCGTAAAAGCGATATAATCAAAGCTGGGAAATAAGAAGTATCTAGATAAAAAAGCAACAAAAACATTATTTTTCCCATGTATTACATACATTTATACGTTATATCAGTAATTTCATAGTATATTTAACAACCAACGACTCAAGTCAAGTCATTTTTACCATGTACAACTTCATACATCTGATAATATCATCATCCTTGTGAATTTTTCAAAAACATTGTAGGAAACCACATAACCAGAACTCTACAAACATTCCAATGTTTGTGCAAGATGCATAATATTGTCTTAGGCACGCACAAGTCTAGTATAATATGGCAAACAAAATGAAATTCATGTATGAACTCTGCACACATATTCCAAATAGATATATGTATTATCACACAAAATATCATATATACCCTTTTTATTGCACATGGTGGAGCAACTACATAGCTTTAAGGGAAAAGGATAAGAAAAAGACAAATGAAATCTCGACAAAAATGGACATTCTCCAAATCCTTTCCTTGCTGTTTGTTTGTATACTTATAGCCTGTGTGGTATGGTATAGTGGCAATAGTACAAGTGGTGGTGGTGGTGAGAAATGGGAAAAGATATAAATGATCTTCCATGAGCAACTCATACATAGTTGGGTAAAATGGAGTAGTCATCCTATCTGTCTGTGTGTAACATAACTCTCTTTTTTAGACCGAAAAAAACTTCCTCATTCCCAACAACTTCTACGTTAAATTGCAACAGCTTCCCCGGCCATTCACATGGCAAGTGATACGAAAAAGAGACCTACAGCCACCATTTTCTACCTACGATTTCACTTTTTTGGTCTGTCCGCGACTACACAAACAAACAAACAACTATTATTTCCACAAATTGCTGGGAAAGCAAGAGAACGACAGAAAGCACACACAAGTAGTTAGTTTGCACATGAAAATTTCAGGATGTTGATGGTCTGTCTGTACATTGCACACTCAGAGAAAACCAACGACCAGAGAGGAAGTACGCAAAAAGATGAAAATCACTGTTTGTTTACTCACAGCCGGTGAGTCAATGGGACATTTTTATCTCTACTTAGTTTGCAAACGGTGAGTATAATAGCTTTCTCCTTAACTCTGGCTTTCCCGTATGTCATCTAAAATCATCTGCACAGCAGCGCTGTTCCTTGTGCTCTAAAAATAAAGTTCATTTGATATTAGCACATTTTCTGTCAATCCTACAAATTCTCTTAAATAAAATGTCTTGACAAGTAAGGACCTTTGTCAAAGATGAAGCACCCAATTCAGGATACGTTTTAAAAATGCGACCATATTCTACATCTGCATGCCAATTTCAAGAATGTGTTTGTCCTTGTCCATTATTGTCCACATGCTTTCGAACCGTTTAGGTCAATTAAAATAAGAGCAAATTTTGTCATAGATGAAATAAGATTGCATAAAATGTTTTATGTATTCATGCATGACCTTGCATTTCATCAGTTTGACAGATCAATTTCGTTTTAATGACTGGACAAACATTAAATGCGATAGAATAGGCTAATGTCTACTCAAATGTCATACCAGCTGTTCCAATGTCCCACTATCATCTCAAATTTCATTTCATTTGATTTGTGACATAGCAAACCTACCACAATGTATTTAGGGAACGGCATATTTCTCCCACTCCCCCTCTCGATTGAGCTCCACTCCAAGTTCCAAGGACTGCAATGTCACCCAGCACCCACACTGTTAATTTCCGCTCTTTGTTTTTAGTATTATCCATCGTGGTTAGGTATATAACATTGTATTTGATAGATGAGTTAGATGCTTATGTTTATTAAGTGCCAGAATGGTACTTTATAAGAATACTTGATGATAAGGGGACGAGTAGTCTGTCTGTCGGTCTGTCTGTCTGTCTGTTGGTCCTCTAGCGTCCAAACGCCTTGACCAATTGATATGAAACTTGGTATACATGTTCATATGGTCCATGGGAAGACCCCTATTGATTTTGGGCCAAATCGGTCCAACGGTTTTGGAGTAACGGCCAATTAACGGCTACATGTATTTTAAATAGGGGAATTTTTTTATTGCACCAATCGATACATTTTAGTATTGGGATCAAACTTTGTCAAGAGACCATATTCTAAAACTCAATA
>JAQFXM010006078.1:0-13818 GCA_034693345.1 Entomobrya multifasciata | reverse complement strand
CAATTGCTGCCATCCTAATTATTCAATTCACCTCCATCAAACGCCAAAACCCTAGCACAACGACATCTCATTTTCACGAGCATCTTTAGACTGACAAAGCGGAACTCGTCCCTCCAAATACAGTCAGCATTTGGGTAATTGATTTGCTTTGGAAATTTTGCGGGTATGCATGAGGATTCATTAAGCCTTATCGCAGCACTTAAAACTCCAGCAGATATTCAATTCAGGGTTGGAAATAGTAAACATCAACTTAGAAACAGAAAAAAAGAGGCAAAGTTTTTGTATCCGTTGAAGGTTAACCGGCTAATCAAATATAACATCTGGACTATACATAGCTTATTGTAATGTGATGCAGTTATCTTCTGTATTCTTTTCATGATTAAAAGACATCCCAAAACCTGTCCTGCATGCTATCAACCGTTTTCTTACAGCCACGTGCTGAGCACATGCCTTTGGATATTCCATTTCATGGACTGACATAGTTAACATTATTCGTAAATATTGACAGTTGGAAGTAATAAACTGAATACTTTTAACATATCCAGTGGTAATGCTTCCTGTTGACACTACATACACATTAACAAAAATGAAAATGCAAATAATTACATTGCATAATGAACATAAAACTTACTTTCTTTTCATGCTTCTTTATAGGGATAAACGTGCGTAAAGCCTCTTACATCGTGTATTCAATAGAGATGAGAAAAAGTATAAAAATGTCACCAAGTTTATTTTTTTAATTAGTCTTTAAGTGCGTGTCTAAGTGTAATTAAATTGCTGGTAAATGCTTGGATAAATAAAAATTTAGTAACTTTATAAATCTCCGATACTTTTTAACGTTAGATTCAAATTATTCGTCAGAAGAAACAGAGATGGCCACTCAAACATCAAATTTAACATCCATAGCTAGCGTAAACACAACTTATGGAGAAAACCATGACACGATTAAATATTCTTCTAAACAGGCAGGATTTCTTCATAAAAAATTCGAAGGTAACCAAGAACTTTGTATTTGTATGATTTTTTCGTGTATAAATGTAAAGTGTAAATGTTTAGTATATCATTTCTTGTGTTTTTACTATAATTATCAGGTGAATTCCTCAATTCAAAACGGAAAAGAGATTCTGCAGATTTTAGTGACTGTAAGTATAAATCCTCAAATGCAAAAATTAAATACATACGTGTACGATACTAATGTATTTTTTATACTAGACCTGGATTATGCAAACGTGAAACTTCGGTGTAAACGACAAGAACATCAACACAAAGAAAAACTACCAGGCCATGCTGAACCCACCAAACAAATTCAAATTTGTGAGTAACTAATCTATTATAATACAAATATAAATAATTCACATTAAAACTCTATTTACAGTTTGATTTGATTTGTTTATCCGATTTGTTTTTTATGTAAGTGTTGATAATTTTTCACTCATATATTTGATTACGCAGCACATGTCCATCAGTTGGAATGTATGATTTTCCCGGAAGGACATCCTGGTAAGTATTTTACATCGAATATACAAAAAACACATACTTGTAGCTTAAAATTACAAAGTAACTAAAAAGAAACCGTAATTTCTTTGTTTTAAAGTCACTGGACATGAATTTTGGATGATGATGTCTTATGATGAAAAGGTTTCACTATTTATTTATTCAGGTGCATTTCCGTGCTGAGTTATATAATGATCCATTTAACTTACTTGTATATAAACCATGTCATTTAGCTGGGTGAATTTTAGTGGTGTGGCTAACGTGTTGATAGTAAGCCAAGTTGACGTGTCTTGAATTGTAAAAAAAGTTTCTGTTTTATATTTTCGTGATAGTTTCGGTGCTTGTGAAATAAAAGTTCTGTGTCTCTTCGGAAAATTCTATAAATAATCGGTAAGTCAAACTACTTTATGTTTCCTTTTTTTGCGAGAAAAACAAGGAACTCTGAAAAACGCACAGTCTAACGTTTCATATTCATTCACATCAAAATCATTTTTTGTATTGGTTTGTCTTCAAGAATAATTAGGTGAAAGTAAAGTACTGTAAATAATTAGTGTCATACGAGGAAAAATTCTTCAACTCAAGGAGGTAAAACTCTACCTTATAAAATCTTTTAAAAGTCAAAAACCTCCTCCAAAGGCTTTCTCCAAAAGTATATTTATGCTCTTTTCTAGGAATTTCATTATTTACAGTATACAAAGCTTATTCTCAGTTTACAAAACAGCACAACAGTTACCCAACCATGTTAAAATAATATGCATTGTCATCATCATGACATTTTAACGAATTTACAGTACCATATTTAGCATTAGAACCCTTCCAATTCCTTTGTATTGTGAACATGTAATTTTAATTCACAAGAGACTTTCCTAGAGTTATCTCAAGAGAAAACTCTAACGTTGCCATGCCACTGAGCAGTTTGTAAAAGTATCAGCCCTTAAACAAACAATCTATTGAGTAGACAATGTTTAGTGCATCTGAAGCTTTGCGCAAAATGTTCTGGATATTTATCCTTGTCAAAATATGACGATTTAAAATTTCAAATTTTTCTTAACATACTCCTAATGCGGTACACAATGCATGGTCAATAAACTTGAAAATTTGCAATTATAAGCTACGTTGTACGTCTGTCAATTATGCAATAATAATTCGCGTTCGTTTTTCCACTTGACTCATATAAAATTCCCAAATCAAAAAAACATACCCTGAAATGTCAACTGATGTCATATTGCCAAATTAAAACTGTACCGGGTTACAGTTTGATTGATAAATGCTATGATGATGATTGGTGAACATGATAGTGATGGTCGTCCATACGGAGTATGCATTATGGCTTTAAATAAAATATAATATGATAGCAACTAAGGCAGGGGGTTCGTTATGACCGATCCGAACGCGCGAATAGACGAGTATTTATAATTTGTTTCGTTCAGAGCACACGCACTTTTATAATGTTTCCATCCGATCAGACGAACAGTCAAAATTCTCAAAAATTAAACTGCATTTATCGCTGAAATTCATTAGATTTGTAACTTAAACAGAAAATCTCTTGATTTTTTTATTCACATTTCTTCATTCATTTTATTTTCTCGATTTTTCTTAAAGTAATTTTCTTGAGCAGAAATTTTCAATAAGATTTGTATTTTATAAATTCAGAATAACATTTTTCTCATAACTGGTGAAGTATCTGCTTAAGATGAATAACTTAAAGGTTGTGTTAATCGTGAGACGGGGTGCAATGAATGTTTTTAAACAGCCAGTCATTTGTTTATAAATTTTGTAAACTTTGGTAAAAAAAAATTGGAAGAGATACAATTAATACAAGATTTCAATTATGTTCTTCCATTCCATTCATTAATCCAAATCACAATATTTACAAAATAAGTAAAACGAAGATCGTTTAGTAAATAATTTTGAATATCAAACTCGATCCGACCTCTTCGATTTTGTGTTCAGATTGACCATTAAAATGAATGTGTTCGCCTTCGGATCGCCCTGTTTTCGATCAAAGTATTTGATCGAATGTAAATCCCCAGGCTTGATTGCAACAGATTGAAGATATTATATTTTTTGAGTTGATTTTGGTTATTAAAATGACGAGTATAGCATTAAGCTTTTTCAGGGAGTTTATAACTAAAGCTTTCTAAATATCTGAATCATTAGGCTTGTAAAAATTCAGACAAATTGTGTAATATTTTTTATTGTTATAGGAAATAAAACGTTCACAAAATGGATATGACGATTTTTACGTCCATTTTGCCGGCGAGAACAGCTAGTTCACTGAGGGCAAAGAGCGTTTGGCTAGAAATAGAAGAGTTTGAACGTGCAATGTGTGTTCACGCAAATAGTTTATACCGGATAATAAATGCATTGCAAAATTTAGACACAAACAAATTGCCAGGCGGTGCCAATTGGTCGAAAAGTGAAAGCCGAAGTTATCAGTGATTCGCAAAAGCAGCTTTTGAGAAATTGTGATGTTCGTTACCTGACTACGCAGAGTTTGGCGCACTTGGTATCGTGCATATACTTCCAATCAACCGATTTATCTGCGTATACATTGCATTTCTGTGGCACGTTATAGTTAATCCACTTTCAGATAAAATAGGAATTATGACTGATTGGACAAAAGTTAAAATTACTGAAAGGAATTTTAGAATTCTCTTAGAGGTTTTCCAGAATCCAGGTTATTTCCTTCAATGCAGAGCCAAGAACCCTATTGGGCGTTCAATCTTAACGCATTATGTGACATTTGATAGCGATGGGATGCTACATATTTCAATTATGCAATACGTTAGCTTAACTGCAAACGGCGAAGACTCTGAGCAGAAGCATTATGCTATCGTACTGAGAAACACTTTGAATGATAATATCGGTTTTGACCCAAATATAAATAAGGTTACCATTCGCATGGATATCGTACATTACTATAAGGCCAGTTCTTTGCTCAAACAAGAAGTCATCAAGTACCTCGACGAACACTCTAAGAAGGGGAGTAGTAACATTTCTCATACTGGCGCTACCAAGACAGAGATGGAAACCCAACTAGCTTTACTACTAAGGAGCATGGTTGCTTTTTCTATGAGCACTGATAAAATTCTCTCTGTAAAAGTAGGAAAGATGAGTCTTGCCAGCGGTACTCAGTAGACATTTTCAATGTCTTCCTACGCCTGCACAGATTTGTGATGTTGAGGAGACTATAGCTAATTTGTTTTTTATGACAAGTGAAACTCTAGTAATTCAGTTACTTCGAGTTATTGTGCAATGTTTTAACACGTTGAGATTTTATCATCCACTGAGAACGTCAATCAGACGGAGAGAAAGCGATATATTAGCACTAATGTACAAATTGAATTTTTCGTGCCATGTTCACCAATCCGAAAACGATGGACACAGCGATCACATAACAGAAAACATCTATCAGCCAGAAGGATTCGAGGAAAATCATAAAAAACTTTTTCTTTATTTTAATGGACATACCTATGTCGGAATGTTCTTAAGAAGAAATACAAACCTCGCAGACGTGGAAGCGTTCCCGAACATTGAAGAAAATATAATATGGCTGGACATTGGCAGTGAAAGTAGGATTCAACATCCGATTATTCAACTTGAAGACACGGGAATGGGTGAAGATGCAAACTGGCATGATCTGACAATGGCTAACATATTTAATCGCCTACATTCAATAAAAATAGTTGTTCGAGGTTCTGACGTTTTGGAAACCATCATAGATGAATTTCGACCGGTAAATCCCATTGACAGACTAGAGAACGAGCCACTTGCGGTGCATTTAAAACACTGGCTCACCAGTACTTTTGGTCATCTGCCTGATATTAGTAGACATCTAGGAGATCTTCAACGCATGATCTCTAATTCACAAATTTTTGCAGGGCCAAACAGAATAACAAATAAAGTTTACCTGACAAATGCATATAACTTTTTTAAAAATATGATCCCGACCTAAAAGGCACCGTTTTACTCGGTTTTCCATCACTGCACATTTCGGACGAGCAGATAGTTCATCCAGATACGAGATACTATGGATTTACTGTGAGAGATATGGAAGAATATAACCGAAAGTTTCGACGATTCCGGGAAGAATTTTTTGATCCAACGGGGAAAAAACCATTACAAACAAAACAATCTTCAACAGGGGAAAAGGATTCAAAATTTCAAAAGAAAAGTGAAACACAATATAAGCAACAAAAGTTGGATGACACAACTAGCATACTAGCGTGTGTAGTTGCATCGTTGGGACTTTCGATGGATTTCATTAGTCTGTTTAGGCTACTAATTATTTTCAATTGCGTGATAATTTTGACTTGTACTCTAAATTAGTTAGGAAATGTTGGTGGATAGACAAATCTGTTAAATGTTTGATCTTGTTCACTCGACCATCATGACGGACGACATGGCTTGGACCCGAAAAACATATTTAAAATCTTAGACATCCTGCCAATCTCGTAGAACTAGACCCTCAAAGAGCCACAAAAACCCATAATAAATCTATCATTTTCTGCAAAAGAAACACTAAGGATTTTCGTCCGGAATTTCTGGATAACGTTAGACAAAAGATGCAACAATTCTTAGAGAGGTAAGTATTATACAGTTTTTATTCCTGAGATTAAACATTAGCATCTAACCATCACTACATTTTTTCATTACAGTGATGAACATGGCATTTTTAAGGATTTGGACTTGGGTAGAGTTTACAATGCCTTAAATGCACATCAGCGGAATTATCACCTTGAGCTTGATCGACGAGACGTGATCCAGGAGGACTTAAATTTAGAAGTCCTTTACTTGAGACGTCATAAAACACTGGAAGAAATAAAAGATGAAAGTTATTTAGGGCTTTTGCGGAGGCTCAGTAGTCGTAGGAAGATTCACATTAGCCAACACAAATATGCAAATTGCAAATTTTGGACCTTCTAGCATTACTTGGTAAGTTTTGAATGATTGTTTTGCATCTCACAGCCTTTAAAACAAATTTATTATAAATAATAACTTTTTACAGGATAATCACCCATCGGGAAAGCTTTGATAAAATTCACACAGAATGTCATGCGGCTTACTTGGAGCATTTTGCTAATTTACAAAAGGTTAAATGTCCGCTGGTTTTCGGTGCACGTGCTGTAAGTTAGATATAACAGATTATTTATTTATACAGTTATTTTATACTCGAAGTAATAGACTCGAATTACTTTTTTTCTTAACTTTTTTCAGAATTTACCAATGATTTACATTACCGAGCAGGTTTTTAACAATATTGATGGACTGGTGTCATGTGTAGTTCAAAAAAAGGAGAGATCCTTGTTACAGATACGTATAGTTATATTATTGGTGTAGCTCACGGAGAGACGATCGTGAGTACGATTTACTCTCATTTACATGAGAGCATGATTGATACTTCAATTGTTTGTTCTTCGTTTCCCAAAGAATATACAGTTCGTTATTTGACAGATGGTCTGGATAAAATGAAAAAGAAAAAAGAGGAACATTTAAATGACCTTAACCCATCTGATAACGTTTCGGAAGCCGGAAGTGTGGCGAGTTATCTTCAACCAACCCATCAAAATAAATGAAATTCGTCGTCCCAGTCGTTTCGAGGATAGGGAAATAAACCCTCCAACTACAAGAAGACAATCTCCATTGCCAGGATGCTCCAACAACCTTTATCCTTCCCTTCCCCCACCAAATAGCCTACCTTTTCAAGAAAGCTCCAAGAGACAATCAAACGAAAAATCAAGCAAGCAAGTAAGTAAACATTGCAATGTGTTTAGTTACTCTAGTTGTCTACTTCGTGATTCACGAGACTGTACCAGTGGCCATCAACTGTCATGAGTACAGCAAAAATATGATAAAAATCTGGAAGCTGTATCTACCACGTCATCAAAACGATTATAGAAGAAGATTAATGTATTTCAATGCGATCAATGCGAAAAAGCCAATTACTATGTATTGGTTAACCACAAAGTTTCACAAGGAGACTAAAGTAAATTTTTATAGCAACATTGTTACCTGCACAATAAATACAGTCTTGGGATATGATGTTACAAAGAAAAGAATTATGATTTAAAAAGATTTGAATTTTAAAAAAGTAGTACTTTATCTCAACACTTATGAACAAAAAAGAAATAAATCGAATTGTTGAACAAAAAGCCGAAGCTACAATTTTCTCAATTTTATTTAAATAGCATTAATTTGAAATGACAATCGAATTTCAACAGTTTACAGCAAGCAAATTTGAAATGGATAAATTGTATTGTCATTTACGTTTTTGTTGCGTATAAGAACAACAACTCTAGAATAATTGACAATTCTAGCTTTATTCCATTTCATAAAAAGTTCCGTACAAACAAATCCTACTTTTCCTTGCACAATTTTATTGGTGTGGTTTTAATAATGTGGTTATATATCATGACGGTTGAAGGACTCTTAAGACGACTTGATGGAGTTAAATTTAAGCTTTGGGTGCAACACAACAAACGACAATTCGATGTCTACAAGGCCTTGTATTTAGCATGCCAGTAAATTATCAGTATATTAACCAACTTCCACTATTCGTTTTGCCACAATAAATAATTTTTAAGACTTTTTCGTTATACTTCTTGTTTATTATTCTGTGTTGGATGAGGTCAAATTTTTACGGGCTATTCAAGTTTCAGGAATTTCACCGCTTGCTTAGCTATTACAATCTGCAGAGCGTAAATTTAATTGCACAACTGCAGTGCAGTAAGCATAGCTAAAATATATTGACCTTAAAACTAGGTTTTGTGTATTAGTTAGTACATTTTCACTTTCTAAAAATTTGAGAGATAAGTTCATTAGTCTCAGTACGAAACAAGGTTCCCTGAACATAGTATATAAAAAAATTGGATCCAGAGTTAACTTGAATGAAGAGCATCATAAACATCCACATTTCTCGAAAGAAAATGCCCTTGGAAAATAACATAACCAAAGCAATATAGGTCCAAAGATTACAGAGCAGCAAAACTACCACTACTGGAAGAAACATCCGAGCAACCTGAAGCTCTCTTTGTTGAGTAGAACTTAAACTCAGGCGGCCACGATCAATATTTTTAACCTGAATTGTAATGAAAAATTATTCAGTTTCTATTAAAGCATATTTCAATCATCTGTATAAATAAGTAACTCATATATATATTACCTTTCTATACGACCAAATATTAAACATGACTAATACAGGATTTAGTATCCAAAATTCAAAAAATCGTAGCAGTACTTCTGGAGTGTCACCCATCAAATCCTTCCAAAATAAATATATTCTAGTACGCTTTAAAATATAATTGAATTTGGCCATACTGCTAACATTCAAATGATTTTCCTTATCACTGTAAATATTTTCAACAACTTCCAAGCTGAAGAATCTCGGCAGGCAAAAGATTGTCACCACGAAAACTATTAGTAAGGCCTGAAGTTTTGTTCTGTATCGATTAAACCAGTTTCGAGACCGGAGTGGATACGTGACAACAAGATAACGTTCCGTAGTAACAAGTGTTGTCAAAAATACAGAAATAGACCTACCTGTTAAAAAATGAAGTATTACATAAAATTATAAGTACAATCTGCTTTTAAGGATTAGATATCTTACACAACATCACAGCTTGGGCTGAAACATACCCCCAAAATAAAGTTGCCACGCCTCTGCCAAACCAGTTATCTAAACACAGAATCACGATTTCAATACAACCATTTTAAAATACAAACGATTTGCAGTGTTGACAACTTTAGTTACCGTAGAAGGATATTATAGAGGTGGCGCCACTTATAGACGCAAAGCAGCATAAGAGATCAGCAAATGCCAGAAACGTTAATAACAAGTCATACGACTTTTTACTCTGCCTTCGTTGAAGGATTATCATTATTGCTGAATTTGACACTATGCCAATAATGCCAAACACAAAGCAGACTATACACAATATTCTACTTATTACGTGACCATAGCAGTTATAGTCGTCAATGCTCTCTCCACTAAAATAACTCCCACGGATTTCACATTTAAGACAAATTTGAGGGTGGATGTGAGAACAGTCTATTCCCGCTTCTGGAAAATCCATAAAGCAACATTGGTATATGTCTAGATTTTCTATTGTCAGATTACTCTGCAAGAGTTCACTTGAGTTGTTGCTGTGCATGACGCTAATAAGTTTGTATAAACCAGTCTCTATATATTTTGGAAATAATCTTTATTTTTATTACTTAAAATTTTTTGTAAAGGACAAATTGCTTCCTGGTGTTGAATGATTGATTATGGAGGAAGGATGTCGTATTAATGTGGTTATATATGCATGTTTTATATGCGGCAGAATCGACGAACTTCAAATTCGTGGTCGCTTATTTGACTAGTTTATGCCAATATTTTTACAACAAATAATAAATAAGATACGTTGTTTTTTGTTAGATAGTTCTGTAAGAAATTTGCTGATTTATTTTAAGTATTTCTACTGTTTGTAGTTACGTAATAACTTCTAACTTACTTATAAACTAATAATATAAAACAAGTTCAAACTGTAGTTTTAAATTCATATATAAACTACTACAATTAAGTATATCATACCAGCTTGAAAAATACTTCTTTAAGGAATGGTTTATGAGTATTATTTCCCGTTTTCACCAATAAAGTATGTATGGGGGATTCCCTAATAAGTACTATATTTTGCATGTATAATTAGTTTTCCAAATTAGATGGCTAAAGTTCAAGTTACAGATTTGTCAAAATCTTCTGGAGAATTTCAATATTTCAGTCCCTTATTGAGTTTCACAGACTAAAAACACAAAAAATAAGAATTAAAGAGTTTACTTGTTTATTGCCTATTCAATATACAGTCAAGCAAAAACTTACTAAAATAGAACAACCACATGCATAAGCCTATGTATGCATGGTATATTCAAATTGATATACATATAAGCATAATATATTTTCAACCAAAACATAAATTTTAAACCACATGTAACTATTTTTAGTAATACTTATTTGAAAACACTTTTTATAAGCCAATTTTTATCAAAAACGTCGAAAAAAATATTGGTAAGTCAGCTTACATGATATTATCACTAAATTAAAAAGTATTTATAAATTATAAAGCAGCCATGGCACATTTAAAATATCTTCTGTCTGGTTATTTTCCATCGGTTGAATTTTTTCAAACTTAATTATAACATACTTACGTAATATGTTCTTTTTAAAATACATTTTGCTTAAATGTTTAATGAATTTAAATTATTTTTAAAAAATCAAAAACATATTATATAACATATTTTTCAGGTTATTTATGCATACTGAGCGCCACCAACCAATTTTATAGTCATTTCTCCGACTGTTTGCTAGATTATGCACCCAAAGTTTGCCCATACTAATGAAACCTCAGGCTTCAAATTTAATCAGTACAAAAATTTAAAATGTCTACTCCATTGATGTGGAAATCATTTCAGATTATTCGGTCAATTTACGATCGTATCCTATATCCCCATATTTTAACACCAAATCCAAACACAGAACAAACTGAAATAGAATGTAGTCCAGTAAGACGGATATGGTTTCATATTTCGTTATTTGTTCACGCATTAATTTTATTTTGCGTATTTCACTTTCTCGGCAGAAGCGTATCTGATCCGAAATTTTAATACATCTATTTAACTCCATTTTACATAGGACTCGGAGTCGGTATGGTAATGCATTTAGCATTAGCAAGAATAATACTGACAATGGGAAACCAACTTTGGGATTGTTTTAATAAAACTCTAAGATTGTTACGAAACATGAATGGACAGACAATGAAACCAATCGGATACGCAACACATATTGGACATTGTCAACTTATTTTCCAAGGTAACATAAACGGCAAATATATTTTCGGATTGCCAGATAATGTTTCAATGCTACTTTTCCTGTAAATTAGAAATCGAACAATATTTAAGTGGAGACAAACGTGTGGATTTGATTGGACTTGTGATGTACTCAACGGCATCTGTATTAACATTCACCGGTTTGTTTTGGGCTCCATTTGGTTGCTATCACAATTTCGACCCAGGGTATTTCTTTTTTGAATATATATTAGGGCCAAGGGAAATTCAAAGTAAGTCCACTCAACTAGCAACATTCACAGTTCGTTATTTGGCAACTCACTGGTGTGTTTTGGAAGGTACGCGGTCTTATGCGATGATACTTTTATCATTGATGGCTCATACAGATGCTCTTATGAACTGCATACGGTCAATTTCCCTAACACCTGTATCTGAATTTATTTTAAAAGCTTACACAAAACTACAGTATCTTACTCAAATTGGACATGAGCCTCTGCGATATGAAGTTGGTATTTTAATGACTACTGGTTTTATACTCTGCGTTGTGGGAAATTGGTTAATTTTTTTTGGTTGGAAGTATATAAGATTTGAAGTAAATGTTTCAATGTGTCTCATAACTGTAGTCGTGTATTTTGTTATAGATGAAACAGTGCCGTTTTTTATTCGTTGTCATGAAGACAGTAAACGCATGATTAATAATTGTAACTACAAGTTTATACAAAGAGGGAAACTATTGCCTTGGAAAAATTCTAATTCGGGTTTTATTTCTATACGTTTATGGCGAAGATTTATTAAAGCTCAAAGACCAATTACAATATTTTGGTGCTCGACAAAGTTTACAAAAGAAACCAAAGTTAACTATTACTCTAATATAGTAGGTAACACAGTTGATATGCTTTTAGGGTTTGAGGCAACGAAGACAGGTTCCTAAGTTTTTGATAAGGCTCCTCCACAAACTTTTTTTATTGGACATAAATTAAATATATTTATGAATAAATTATAGTTACACTTAAATTGTATTATGATTTTTTGGCTCTTTATAAAGAATATCTACGTACATGTGCTGACTAAAAATATATATGTTTTTTTAGTAGTGATCTTGCAAAACATGTCAAATAAAGATCAATTAAACTAGCTTTTTTGTTTATAAAATATGGGTAAAGTAGATAAGTACGTTAATTGTATTGAAAACAAATATTAAAAGGACAAAATAAAGAGAGAAAGAAACTCTCCGGGCAGACTCTGCTCGGCTTGTCGTTGAGGAAAAAGCTCAGTGTATTATGCAGCTATCGAAGCCACAACAAAAAAACACATCTGACATATTCAGCACATCAAAAAAATTCTTGGGGATTTGTGTTGCGTTATGAATTTCGGCGTTTGAAAGACACAAAAATTGAATAATTTGACTTTAGCCTTTAATTTTTGTGTCGTTTGGACGTCGAAATTCATAAATCAGCAAAAATCCGCAAGAATTTTTTTTGTGTGCTGAAAATGTCAGATGTGGTTTTTTGTTGTGGCTTCAATAGCTGCATAATACACTGAGCTTTTTGTCTCAACGACAAGTCGAGCAGAGTCTGCTTTGGGGGAAGTTCGGGCACAAATAAAATGGCAATTGCAATATGCTTCATAATCACATAAAGTTTTAAATAAATGTTTCGTTGATTTTGAAAGCTAATTAATCAACCAACTTAAATTATGTTCTTATTTTAATAGTGGTAATCAAAACAATCAAAATAATATTTCTAACTTTGATATGATATTTGAAATCATTTTATTATTTTACTTTACTGACTAAAAATAGTATATCAAAAAATCAATTTTTATCATATTCTGAAAATGTATGTAGTAAGATACATGTTAACATATATAAAAAATATATTTCCAAGCTTTTGATTCCCAAACGTAGAGATAACAGAAGGTCTCCAGAAATGATTGACCTTTTGTAGTCATTACATAAGAACATTCCTAAACATTATATATTTATATAGTGTGTCTTCAATATGTAACTGAAATGCTCATAAGCATTTTTGATATTATCTAATTTAGGAACTCTACTTAAACTTGGCCTTTTATGGCTGCATTAATGTTCTATTTTTTAAAATCAATCATTTTCATCGAAGTCAATAAACCTGAAGGTGGTTATGTACAAAGTTTATATTTTAAAAGTACAACGTTCAAGTAAAACTTTAATGAAGTTTTCCTAACTTGTAATTTTTAATCAAGAAATATACGATGGTACAAAGTCAGCGGATGGTCAAAAGCTGAATTCGGCTTCCATGTTGGAAGCCAAATTAAGCTTCCAAGGAGCCGTTTTTCTGGTTTTTGAGGTTAAGGGTTCTTAGCGAATGCATAGTAAAAAGTAATATGTACTCTACACTTACTTTGAAAAAAATTCTACCATATGAAATTAAATAATTATACGGAATTATAAAATTTTATTATTTATTATACATAATTTATTAAATAGTATATATTTGGAAGCCAACTTTGGCTTTATTATTT
>JAQFXM010006077.1:0-13822 GCA_034693345.1 Entomobrya multifasciata | reverse complement strand
TGAAGCTAAAAAAAGAGTGAATGATAAATGTTTTTGTAGTATTACTAAAACCTGCAGGTCTTACGGGACACTGTCAAGTACCGTAAAGCCCTGTAAAAGCCTTCTCGGATGCAGTAGGAATTGACAAGTCACGTTTCTGAATTTAAAGCTGCAGATAATTAAGATGGTTATTTTAAATTTTGTGAAATTAAAATTAAAGTAAATAAAAAATGCTTTTGTAATTACTAAATACCGCAGGTCTTACGGGACCCTGCTAAGTACCGTTAAAGCCCTGTACGTCTGTCGTTGGACACAGTAGGAATTTACATGACACGTGTTTATACTTCAAATTGAAGATCATATGAATGTTTTAGGAAATTTATAAAAATTAAAGTGAATGATAAATGTTTTTGTAGTAATACTAAATCTGAGGGCCTGTCAAGTTAAAGCCCTGTTTGTATCACCGGATGCAGTTGGAATAAACTTGTCACGGGTTTTTACTGCAAGCTGAAGATCACTTTAATCGTTTGGGAAACTTTGTGAAATGAAAAATTATTTTGAATTTAAAAGTTTTTGTAAATTTGCTAAATCCTGCACTTCCTAGGATACCTTGTCACGTACCGTAATGTCACGTGATTAAAACAAGGCGTACGTGCCTCTCTGGATGTAGTTGGAATTCACATGTCACGTTTTGGTTCTTTATACTGAAAATCATTTTAATCATTATGGTAATTTTTGAAATGAAAATTTAAAATAAATAATAAATGATTTTGTAAATTTGCTAAATTTTGCAGGTTTCACGGGACCCTAGAATTTCGCTTTGTCCTGTCCAGATATGCATTTTGGTGATTTCATTGTGAGCTTAGCATGCTGTAGTCTACGAAAAACCTTTTCATTGTTTTGTGTGATCATCAAAATTGTTTGAGAAATTAAAAATATGATACACAAACACACGAGCATCCATGCACTTGACTAGGTTAAGGTTAAAGATCAGATCAATATCGTAAACTTGGTTTCCTAAAGATTTGATCATAAAAAAATGTTTCCGACATGTCAAAAACACTAGGAAAATTTTCAAGTCACTTTGTTAGTTCAATGCAGCGTTTCTAGTTTTAGATACCTTTCGAACCTTTTAAACTCATGAAAACAGACTCTGACCACTTGACGTAACTTAGCTTTGTGAGTGACTTTCTGTCACTAAATAGCTGTAAGACTATACGAAAGTGGAAAAGGTGACCGAATTGTTTGTGTTAGAATGCTTGAGCATGTTGGATATCGGAATTGTAGGGAGTATTTTAAGCTGGTTGAAATTTTTTGTAGATGATGGAATGTTTTTGTGGCATACTGTTAAAAGGAATCATTGGAATGATTCAGAGAAGCTAACTTCAATTTGGATTTGATTATGCTAAAACGATGTTTTGTTGGCGAGTGAATTTTTAAGAGTGGGCCAATGCTGAAACAGAAATATGAGGACTAATTTTGCAGACTGTGGACGCTGTTCTTGTCGGTTTCCAGGGTCCTTTTTAGGTCAGGGAGCCTACAGTTGTGGGAAATTTAGAAAGAGAATCATGGGCCGTACGATAATTGAAACGGATGTATTTTATAAATCGTTCTATTGAATATTTTGCGAATACTCTGATATTTGAATATTTTTGATATTTTGCACTATTTATTAACCTGTACTTTTTCAAAGACTTTGATTAAAACAACAAAATACTTTTGATGCAGGCTACATTCACGTGTCTTTAAAGACACGTAATTTAAAAAGAAATTGTGTCTAATTTTTACGTGTCTAAATCGATAAGTTATTCAGCTTTAAAAAAGTTTTAAGCAGAAAAATGGCTCATAAATTATTTTTCAATTACTGTAATTATCAACTAAAATAGCTCGATTTACTGGTATTAAGTTCCAAAAAACGTTTGCAGTGTTTTTTACAGAAATTTTAGTTAAGGCTATACTTCAAGTTACGAGTTAATACAACTTACCCTCGCTTTTAAATATCCGAAAATATGCAAAAAATGTGCGTTTACAAATACTGTTTTCTCTTTGAAACCAAACGCCGGGTAAACTTGTACTAACTGGTATCTTGAAGTGTAGTTTTATTTAGAAATTCTGTGAAAAAGTACGAAAAATCTACTGTTGACTTGTTTACTCCCAGACAACATTTGGCTACGAAAACAAATTTTTGCGACCAAACAATTTTCCAAAGATTAATTTTGCTTCAATGGAAAACGATTGCATGAAAAACTTATTTGCTATATACCATAATATGATCTCTTTACTTCTCAAAGCTAACGCAAAACCGATATTGGGGAAACCATAAGATCATCATATTCTAAAACAGTATGGCACTATTTAAATGTACTGCATGATATGCATATGTGACAGATAATAAGTAACAAACGTGTTTATCCATAGCAAGTCAACTCTAAAAAAGATTGCAAAGAAATCATATTCTTACTTCAACATTATATTATAAAATGTGAAACTGTCCTGTTTGCCTGGAAGTGCCAACAAAAGAAATTTACTAATGTTCCATCGGGCATTCACTATAAGGAAGTTGTAAGGTTCATTTGGAACGATGTCCGATATGCAGAGCACCAACAAATACAATCCGCAATTTTTTAGCCGAAGAACTTCTAGACAAAACCATTCTTGATTGTCCACGGAAAGACCAAGGCTGCCTTGAACTTGTCATACGTCAAGAACTTCTTATTCATGATGAACTATGCATTGACGGGTAAACTTTTGATGCAAAATATGGAATCAATAAAACAAACGATTTCGGATGTATTTAATAATTTACTAACAATTAAACTATTACAGGCTGCTATTTTCATGTAGCAAAACCACAAATTTTACAAGATGTCACTTTATGTGTTGTTTATCTCGATATGACAATAAATCCGCAATCACCGCTCTGTTGGAACATATGAAAAATTAGCACGGTTGTCCTGTTAGGAAAGAATGTTCGAATGACACATTTGTCAAAGTTTCGTTTAATACAAAAATGCTAAAACGAATTGCAGAAACACATCAAATAAATACGCTTAGCCACAATTTTCTAGTTTCCAAACACCAATATATCAAGTCATGGAATTCCAAACCAGGATGCCATAATGATTGTGAACAAAGCTCACATGATTAATCAAACTGAGCTTGTTTTATCATGGACTTTCGGGAAATTGATAAGCACAGATGAAACATCAAATTTTTCAGTCACGGTGTTTCACATTAACAAAGACAGTACGTACAGCATCAAAATCAGTAACAAAACCAATTCGTGTTTCGGAATTTCGGCAGTATTTAAAAATAGCCAAAAATTACAATGAAAAACCGTATTGCCAACATTCCATTGTATTTGGAGAATGTCAAGACATTCAGACAAATACCGAAGGGCTATTTATGTTAGGCTTCACTGTTCAAAAAGTTATGGGAACGTAGCCAAGCATGCGCTTATTATGGATTACGAGGATTATACGTTTCTCAAAACGGGGTACAGATAAATGACGTCGCTTTAAAATCATTCGTCGCATAAGCCAGAGGACAATAATGTTAATTGAAAGGTTTCACAGGTTTTATTAAGAAACTAATAGATTTTCGAAATGGATTATTAATGATTCTAACAGATATTGGTTTTTATTATACTCAGGTCCGAAAAACATTTAACATGAGCTTTTAACATCATGTTTCCTAGTATTTTTTGTCAAATCAGTACAATTTACCTGGCAAATTGCCAGAATAGAAAAAGCAACATAATAGGTTTTTTTACGTTAAATGGCCAAGGTCAAATTTTATGTGGTTTTTGGATAGCGGCATCAACTTGTAAATACTGTTAATATGCAAAAATACGGTACACTTACTCGGTCGGTCAAATATTAAGAGTTAAATTCATTTATTTATAAATTCCTTTCTTCAGTATTTATGAAGTCAGAGTATATTATTTATGAATTCAAGCAATATGTTGTTAAAGAAAACTGGTTAAAGCAATAAAATGAAGTAAAGTAAATCATCCAAATTAGCGGCAATTTTTTTTGAAGCCCACGTCGTGACTTTATGTTTTCATGTAGACTGTAGACACATTCAAATAAATAGTCAGTTAGTTTTAGGTGTCCAAGTGCACCTGGGTTTACAATCTAAGACACCACTTTGATAAAAATTAGTTGTGATTAGAAAAAATGATTTAATTTATGTTATTCGAAATAATGAAAATAAGGTCAAAAACTTCACTCCAAATATTTTTCACTGTTGAGCAGGCTATGCAATGTCCAGAGTTCAAGCCAACCTTCAAGTCCCTCAATACAACCAAATGCCAAACAAAGTCTTCGAGGATGCCGTATCATTTAAGGAAGCAGCTTCACTGGCACTCCAGACTAATTATTGCGAGGGTCAACTCTTTTTTTGCAAGCTAAATTAACTACGCATCTTTGATTTCATCATCACAGAAGTTAAAACACATGGAAATACGGAGGACGAGGTTGACAAGAACACCAACTATTTCTCCTTGACCCATTACATAGCGTCAAAAACAAACTTCATAAAAATTGATTCAATTTATGTTATTCGAAATTATGAAAATAACGCCAAAAACTTCACTCCAAATATTTCACTGTTGAGCAACCGGTTTCGCTATTTATTGGTTATGCATCATCAGGCTAGACAAAAAATATTTTACATAGAAATTATAATTAAAATAAATGAGTTTGTATAATTTTATAAATATCTTTTAAAAATGTATGATAAAATGTTTGATAAAATACCTCTCTCAGTGTTTATAATTAGTAAAAAGTTCACATTTGAACTAAAAAATATTAATTAAAATTAAAGTGCACTGGGCACTACTTGTTTGTGTTGTTGTTTGACTTAAGCTTTTTGGTCTGTTGGCTTGGTTGTCAAGTTTGACTCGCGGCATTTATTTTTTGTGTGTGGTATTAGAGAATGTGTTATCATTTGTCAATATAGTTTCTTAGTGCATTTGGTATGGAAAATGCTACCTTTACGTGTACATCATCAATGCATTTCTTCAAGGACTAACTTTGACATTGATTTAAACTTTTTATAAAATAATCAGTGATAAGTATACTTAAATTTCTAATTCTATTCGAAAAGGACACATTGATATATGTATTCTGATTTTTGTGTTTTTTATGACGTAAATTAGTGCCTTCAACTAAATTTGGATTGATTTCTCAAGAAATTAATGACTAAATTAGATTTCGGTTTTAAAATATCATTCCTATCTATTCGTTGTAGCTTGTGTAATGTACTGTTTAAAATTTGTAATGGAAATCCTCTGTTTTCAATTTTTTTCATTAACTTATCTAATTGTATTTTTTGAGTGTTAATATCAGAACATGTTCGTTTAATGCGTAGTCCACAGGAATATGGAAGAGATTTTAGCAAGTGTCTGGGGTGATTTGATTGATAGTTAACAAATTCATGCTTATTCATGGGCTTTTGAAACAAAGTGGTGGAAATGCTGTTATTATTATTGAGTGAAATAGTAATATCCAGAAAATTGACACTTTTTTCGCTGAACTCATATGTACATTTCAAAAATCTATGTGTAAGCATGCTATCGATGAAACTATTATAATCTCCTGTCACTGAAGTTACATCAGCTATTGCTACTAGGTCATCAATAAACCTGCCTTCAAAAACTTTTTAGTTTCTCCAGATGCCTTCCAATTCCACTCCTGCTGTTATATTGGCGATGGAGACGCTGGCACAGTTGCCCATTCGGATTCTCTTGGTTTGATAGAAAAGTTCATCCTCGAATTCCACGTAGCTGTAGTCGAGACTCAGATCCAATAATTGTTTTAATTTTTGTTTGTTAATTTCAATTGGGAATTGAGTATCATGTTGATATTTTTCGAAGAAAGTTAAACAATTATTTTTGCAGACTGAAATGTGTAGTTCTAAGTACATGCTGTTGATGTCTGCTGTTATTTTAATATATTTCCGTTTGGGATCCAGTCCAGTTTACAAGCAGATCTAAACCGATTTAATTGGTACTCTCATCTTACGGATAAATTTAATTTAATATGCATTGATGCAATAAAAAATATTAAAATGGGAAGGAAAAGCAGTGGGTTTCTTATTGGAGTCACCAAAGAAAAATTCGAAATAGTCAATGTTAGCAGTACAGATTCCACAGTCAAGCTTGAAGTCAAAACATTAGCCAACCTACAAAACCTTTCTGTTCACTTTGTTTACTTCTCACCCAACACAAATAAGAACACAGAATTTGAAACCTATATCAAAAGTTTAAATCAATACAGCCCAGACTACGTAATTGGTGATATGAACGCAAGAATACAAAATTATTGTACAAATAATATTAATCGAAAAAGTAAAGATACAAAGAAAAATAGACGTGGTGACTTTTTGACTAAAAACTTAAGTAATCACATTGTATGTAATGGTTGTGCGAAAGGGGATGAAGAAGGAAATTCTACTTTCGTTAATAAAAGAGGTAGCAGTGTAGTTGATTTGTGTCTGGTGCCCATTGAAAGTTTTAAATTGGTAGAAAGCCTACATATTAATTATAATGAGCAATCTTGTCACGCGCAACTAATAGTTTCAGTAGGACCTTAAAATAATACCATGTCAATGGACAGCAGTGTACCCAGGATAAAGTGGGAGGACAAAAAAAAGGTTAAAATTTCTTCAAAATCTTCACAAAATGAGACAAAACCCAATAACAGACCTACACCACCAACAATGTTTGATCTACAAAAGTGCTAAAAGTGCTGGTTTAAAAACAGAATCCAATTTAGGCACACGTAAAAGTGGACCTGCGTGGTTAGATAATGAACTCCACACCGCAAAATTAAATTATCGCATTTCTGTTCGAAAGTTTAGAAAGTCTACCGCCTCATTAGACATTGTAAAGTACAATTATTGCAATCAGGAAATGTTACAGGCAAAAGAAGAATATTTGCAAATTTCAAGTAAAAAAAAACAAGTTTTTTAGTGATATTACAAATAAACTTTTAAATGTCTATAATAGCAAAGATTTTTGGTCAGCTTTAGACATTTTTAGAAAATCGGGGAAAAAACACATCTGTTCAGAAGTTAAATTAGAAGACTGGAAACAACATTTTGAAAAAGTGTTTAGAAGTTATCAGACAGTTGCTACAAATGAGCCAACCACTATCATCAAGGATATTAACTTAGATAACGACTTCAATATGTTCGAGCTTGTCATGGCTCTTAAAAAGTTATCAAAGTGTAAAGCACCTGGAAGTGACGGTATACCTAATGAAGTGTGGAAAAACTTAACACTCTCTGTTAAAACCGACTTGCTCAATTTATTTAATTGTGTATACTCCAATCCTAGTATAATGCCTATCAGTTGGTCAGAAATTACTATCGTTCCAATTTTTAAAAAAGGCGACTCAAGCTTGCCAAGTAATTATCGCCCGATTTCTCTCATTAACACAGTGACTAAATTATTCACGACGATGCTTACAGCAAGGTTAGATAAATGGTGTACGATGAACAACAAAATCACTGAATTTCAGGCAGGTTTTAAAAATGGCACTGGATGCATTGAACAGGCTTTTGTGCTAAATACGATGATACAAAATCAGATCCGGCATAAAAAAAAGTAATCTGTTCTGCTTGTTTGTTGATTTGAGCCAGGCCTTTGATTCAGTGGAGCATAGTATATTGTGGAGAAAGTTGAGTGATAAAGGGTTAAGTACCAAATTTATTGAAGTTCTCAAAAAAATTTATTCGATGGCAAATGCAAGGGTTAGAGTGGGAGGAAAATTTACAGATCATTTCGCCATTGAGAAATCAGTTTTGCAAGGTGAAAGTTTGAGTCCAAAATTATTCACTTTATTTATTGATGACGTGGTGGAAAATGTGTCTAATTGTTCAGCTGCAAGTATATACATAGGTCATCATAATGTTGACCTCTTGCTCTTCGCAGACAACATTGCCTTATTAGCATTAAGTGCTCGTGACCTCCAGGATAAAATTAATGCAATTAAAATATATTTCGAAAAAAACAATTTAAAAGTAAATCTCAGTAAAACAAAAGTAGTGATATTCAGGAACAAGCGAGTGCCACCGGTGTGTCAATTTAAATGGGGTGAAGACAAAATTGAAATAGTGGATCACTACACATATCTTGGAATCCCTTTCCACTACAGTGGAAAATTTGAGCTAGTCTTGTCTACACAAATTAACAAAGCAAATCAGGCCCAAGGCTCAATTTTTAAGCTGTTCTGCAGGGGGGAAATCGGAAACATGCGCGTACAAGAGATGCTATTTAACTCGTTATGCAATTCTGTTCTTATATATGGTGTAGTTCTGTGGGGACTAGCGCATATTGACAAACTTTGTATCTTTCAAAATAAATTTATAAGAAAACTGTTCTACCTTCCAAATCACACACCAAGGTACAAGCTACTACTTGAAACCGATTGCAAACCAATCGAAAGTCAAGTTTTGAAACTTCTCCTAAAGTTTATGGAGCGAATTCACATGAAAAATGATAATACTCTTGTTAAAAGCTGCTTTATAAGACTTAATAGCATAAAAACCGGTGAAAGTAAAATTAACTGGTGTTCTCAAGTGGATTGTTTCTTAAATCAGTGCAAACTGGGGAAAATTACCTCCGACTTAACTTAATATCAAATGCTAGAAAAATAAATGACCTAGTTAGTAAATATAAAGCCTCATATAAAAGTGAATTAATGTCTACAATGATTAGCTCCAGTCAGCACTATAGATCAATTAAAAGCAAAGCCACTTGTGAACCGTATCTTACTTCAAAAATTTCGTTTAGAACAAAACAATTGATTTTCCAGCTTAGATGTGGACAAAATTTCATTTACTACAAAGAACCGTGTGAACTAGTTGGAAATCGTACAAATGGATATAAGAACTGTGACTTGTGTGATGTTGGTATTGAAGATGTGTATCATATTTTCTGCGTTTGTAAGCATTATAATAATTTTAGAAGAATTTTTGAGTTAAAAACTAATATTGCGCTGCGAAATATTAACAATGTTATGTTCAATGAAATACTGTCAGATACCAAAAATATATTACTACACGAAGAAATCAATGTTTACTGGAAAAGCTGCATGACCCTTAGAAAATTTCTACGTACATACTAAAAATGTAACAATTAATATTTAATACTTAAATTTATATTTATCAATTCATTTAAATTGTAACTATAACTCATTAGACCGTGTATGATGGCAAAATGGTCTTTTTTCTGAATAAATACCTACTACTACTACTACTAGGTCATCAATAAACCTGCCTTCAAAAACTTTTTAGTTTCTCCAGATGCCTTCCAATTCCACTCCAGCTGTTATATTGGCGATGGAGACGCTGGCACAGTTGCCCATTCGGATTCTCTTGGTTTGATAGAAAAGTTCATCCTCGAATTCCACGTAGCTGTAGTCGAGACTCAGATCCAATAATTGTTTTAATTTTTGTTTGTTAATTTCAATTGGGAATTGAGTATCATGTTGATATTTTTCGAAGAAAGTTAAACAATTATTTTTGCAGACTGAAATGTGTAGTTCTAAGTACATGCTGTTGATGTCTGCTGTTATTTTAATATATTTCCGTTTGGGATCCAGTCTCAAGTTTTGGAGGAGGAGGAGCAGGTGCGGGCTGTCTAATATTAGATTGGGGATGTGATGACTCAAAGGTTGTAAAATTTTATCAAGCATCATCGAGATTCCTCTGTAGATTACATTCACTGTACTTGAAATTGGGCGTCCGTTGGGGAAATTTTGAAAAGGTTTATGCATCTTGGGAAAAAGATAAAATTTAGCAGGTTTAAAGTTTTCTGGAATGATTGTTCTCATTTTCTTGTTCTGGAAAAGCCAGTTGCTAACACAGTTTCCTTTATCTTTGCACTCAAACATTTTTAACTCAAACCCAGTTTTTGTGGCCGGTCTATATGTATGTATGTCGTTTAATTGTTTTTTCACTTCATTTGAGTACTCATCGAAATTCATAATACATAAACCAGCGTTTTTGTCACTTGGCTTAATGATGATGTTGTTGTTTGCCATGAAATTTTCTAGGTCAGCTTTGAGAAATTTATGTAGTGTACTTTCCTGTGCACATTTTGTTTGAATATTTTATTGAAACGAGTTGTAAAATTGTTTCCGAAGAGCACATTTTCAAGGGGACAACGACGAGTTGATGGACAACTGCTTTCCTTATTTAATGGAATTATAAATCAGTTTCATTAAAAATTTCATTATCACCATGGACATTGAAAAATATTTTCCATGATACTTTGCGCACTCCTTCCACAAAATGAAGATTGTTGACTGGAACAGAAAACCAAACTCAACAAAATATCACTTCCCATTCGGAGGAGGAAGGAAGAGGGATCACCACCACAAAAACGTGAAAACCGTTACGTTAGCCAACTCACAAAATTTATTGCCGACGGAAAAGCGAAACTTGACAAGACAAGTGTACTCAACGCTTTTGCCGAGTGTCCCCCTCAAAAAACAAATCATGATAACAGAAGGAACTCCCAACAACCAGGCAACTACAACAGAAACAGGCCACAAAATGAAGGTCTGATATTTTTCTCGATATTACTTGTATCAAAAAATGATTTACTTTTTTGGTTTATTGATATATTACCTAAAACAGGTTTTCTTATCACGGCAGCTGTCTTGGCTTGTCCCACAAATGTTCCGCAATACAAACTGTTCTACACATGATCGGATGTTTAACTAGTAAAGTTGTGGGCAAACTATGTTTCTGGAAGCGGAATTGCATTGAATAAACTTGTTCATTTTATGACAGATTCTTTAAAGAAATATTTCCGTTCTGGATCCATCTTTCACGATTAAGTTTTGAGACTTTTTTTTAAAAATTACAATATACTTAACTCCAAAAAGTACAGAGAATTCGTTTAGAAATATGATTAATATGTTTTATACACCGTAATGTGCTTAAACTTGGGCTATTATATGTGCCTGGTTTTGCAGAGTTACACGTCTACCATGTTATTATGTTATAAACTAACTAGTTGAGCCCGCTGTACACGAATTTCAGCGTATCCTAGAGGGAAGCATTAACAAAACCAATTTGAAAATCATCGAAGACAAAAACTTATAAACTCTTTAATTTTAAAAATAGTCTTTAGCTTCTGTCCATGTCCTAAAGCCTACCAATTTTCTAACTCCTGCCGTTATTTTAAAGCCTACCAATTTTCTAACTTCCACCTTTATTTTAAAGCTAACAAACTTTCTAAAACTTGCACTTATTTTAAAGCCAACTAACTATCTAACTCCCGCCCTTATTCTAAAGATAACCAACTTTCTAGCTCCCGCACTTATCTCAAACACAACCAACTTTCTAACTACCGTCCTTATTCTAAAGCCAGCCAACTTTCAAACCCCCGCCATTTACCATAGCTAACTGACTATGTAACTCCTGACATTTACTGAAGCCAAGATTACTTAGCATTTTAAATTTGAACGATCCCATCTATTTTACTCTACGCAGTGTTTCGAAAAAATTAACCCACTTCAAATTAAAAGTCATCGTCCTAAATAGAGCATAAATAGAGCATAACTAGATACATTCAGTCTTCGATGATATTGTTAAATTGACATGCCATTATTTAACGCACGCATCATCGCATTCACAAAATGACACGGATAGATGTATACACACAACTATAAATATATGCCTAAATAACCTAGGATACAGGACAGTCGCATTTTTTGTCTCAAGATTCTAAATTTTGGACCTCCGATTCAATATTGGGTATAATTTTCACTTCCAAATTCCAAAATTTGTACTTTCCTGTATTTCGTAGTTGAAACAGTTAATCAAATTTCGAGTATGACTTCAAATTCGGATTCTATGTATCCAAATCTTCATTGGATATGATTTTCACTTCCAAAATCTACAATTTTTATTTTCCCGCCTTTTTCGGTAATGAAGTATTTCGAATTTTTAATTCAACCTGGGATTAGAATTAAGCATGCCAAATAGCGATTAAATTCTGATTTTCAACCTTACACACTCTCGTTGTGTGGAATTGAGAAATTGTCAAATAGGGACGTCGTTGACAAACTCATACGTTCAATTTTATTTATTGAGATGAATAGCAAAGCACGAACAGTTTGATGTGCTTCTGATTAAACATAGGGACAATGTGAAATGTCAACAAATAACATCTTGCACCTGGGATAAATCACAATCGCATTATAAAGTAGTTAAGATGAGAAAAGACCGTCATTGATGTTTGCACGTTAACGTTCTTGTAAAATTGCATCGACCATTTAACGATTTGGTGTGTCGTATATACTGCTAACTACATGTCATCTGATCACAATATTATTAACTTAGTGGATTTGCTCATGCACTTGCACAAAAGCGATAGCTTCTTGATGTGAAAAAAATTATGTAATTTAATTTTTAAGTGAGATCAGAAAATCCGATTTGTTTTGCCTAGGTAATCTGATAATCTACTAGTACGACCCAACAAAAACGATCATGACACTTATTCAGCCTGTTCAATATGATGTAGCGCGTGAGCCACAAACAACCTTTGGTTACGCCAACTTGCTGCAATAACTCAGCAGCAGCAGCAATAACTGTGTTTTTATAACCACTCCAAATTTCAAAAAGTGGTCATATTTTTGTTTGCACAATAACAGACGAAGTGAAAAAATGTGAAATAATTTATGCACGGACATACGCCAAAATAAAAAAACTAAACCATCATAAAGCTGTTTCCTATACTGTTAATTATTTATTTAGAATATACAAATTCCATACATCTAATACATTCCAAATTTACTATTTTAGGTTTGACAATATTAAGCTAAGCAACTCACACATTTACTAAACGCCTTGTTGGATGGCCATAAAAATCATGCGATTAAAAAATTTGATAAATACCATTAAATTCATTTGTATCTAGATATGTTTGATTAAGTCTAATTTTGTGTGGAAGATCATCAAAATGCATTTTTAAATTATTGTAGGCTCTTACCATCATAAATTGCATGGGACCACCAATTTGCACTAAACTTAGCCATGAAAATATCGGTACAGGTAATTCATTTAAACTGTCTACCAAAGCAGAAAATAACTTTATGTTATACAAGCTATAATAATCAGTAGAACCATGATGTATAAGTAATTGATTCCTGGTAGACTTAAAAACATACAACAAAAATCTGACAACTTATAAAACAAAATTACAGCATTACAGAAAATTATTTAGGATCCCTGATTAATACGAATTTTGATTGAACCACTGTCATGGCCAACTTTTTTCTGATGTTGACGTAAGGCTGTAATTCTCGCATAAAATGACCCACATTTAGGCGCGCCACAAAGGAAACGAATTCTTTCGTGAACTGAACTTATGTGATATTTCATCCCTTCCTTATAAACAAACGTACGGTCACATTTCCCACATTGGAAAAATTGTCTTTCTTCTGAATGAAACGTTTTGGTATGACGTGTTAGTCCACCCTTGGTTGCAAAACCCTTTACAGCGGAACACTTAGTGCACATTAATGGGCTTTCAGGAAATACATCCACTGGCGCAATTGCATTCACTCCTCCAGATGCCAATTTTTGTCTGAAATACAACAGAAATCAAGAATTTTTTATAAACCCTGGTAGACGGTTTAAGTTAGATACTCGATGAAGACTTGTTACATTTAAGAAAACAATTGTTAGATTTGAAACTGAACGCCAGATTCAAATTCTGCGATTTGAATTACCTCCTTGTACACAATTTCATTGTTCTAACTGCACGTTTTTACGATTCGGGGTTGACCCCATTCAAAAGGGCTGGTCAAAGTCAATCTTG
>JAQFXM010006076.1:0-13823 GCA_034693345.1 Entomobrya multifasciata | reverse complement strand
GGAACAGCAGGCAACCCCAACCACCAAAACCCAGTGGTAATGCACACTAAACACAGAAAAGTGAGGATCCCACTCAGAAAACTAGGATCCCTATCCCACTTGAACACAAGCTCCAACTCGAGCATCTCGATCCTAGACCAGTCCTCCTTATCATCAGACTCCTCATCGTCATCCTCCTCATTTTGGTGCATCAAAAACACATCCCCACCCCATTAACCGTAAGAAATCTCCAGAACCAGACCCCCAAATAAACTTGAAACGAGTCAAGCTAACACCTAAAATTGGATTCATCTTTGAAGACTCATCTTTCTTATCGTTCTCGTTCAACTCTGCACAGCAAGCCAACAACTTACCTCAGATAACCCCACCTAACACCCTCCCTACCCGCCTCCCACTACATACGTCATTCTTAATCCCATTAATCCTCGAAGACGCCACCACCCCAACATCTACAAGATTCAGTGTGTTCTCGTCCAACATGTTGACCCTACCAGTTTATTTCGAAGCATACATTTCATAATATTTCCGTTGTTTCTTTTGGCAAACTACAAAACTATAGTAGTGTTGGGGTGTTTCGCGACTGTCGATGTTATCAGATAAATCCTTTAATGCCGTTATTTTATGGTGATTTTGTATATTGTCTGGATTGTGTTGTTTCAGGCATAAAACAGTAAAAGTTCGCGCTTACACTGTTTATTCTTGTGTTGAGCTCCGGAGAGTGAGGAAGCATGTCATTTGTCTTAACTTTTTTTGTATAACTCTGTTTTAATGGGTTACCATTTCCAAAATCGTTTTTAACATAAATGCACAATTTTTCGTTGCTCGTCCTAACTTCTACTGTTCTACTACTTCTAGATAATGTACCTCCAGTTACACATTGGAATTGAGTAAAAACAATCTCTTATTCATATTGAATTGTGCAAAAAGGTTTTATTATAATCTTTTCAAGGGAAGGGACTCAGAATATGAATATAAGTATGAATTGTAACTTGTGTGTTTTGTTTATATTGACTGCTGTTTGTACCAGCGCAGCAAAAAACATTTCATCTGGAGACTGGATAGAGTTTTTGAAGACTAAAAGCGAATACAAGAGTTGGTAAGAATTAAATGAATTTGTCATATTCTATACGTACTATTCTATATTTAAAAAAGGGATATTTTAAATTTAACAGCTAAGTAATTTGGTTTCCGATATGTATGTATATGGTTTTAGGTGTGATAAAAATGTCAAAAACAAGTGCGTCGCAGAGGATGAAGTGACTGATATCTGTCTTGATTCGTATGTCAGATTAAAGTAAGAATGTCGGTTTTGAGTGAAATTCGGATCATTCTACTAACCAGAATGAAATTAATTGATGTGTACATTTATTTATGCGTAGGCATTTGATGGAGAGGCACGCCAGGGACCTGGGCATAAAAAAACTCGTTTCTGAAGTTATTTTTGATCGAAATGTGCCGTTTTGCTCTGATCCATCCAATGTAATTCAGACGAACAACAAGCCAACCAGCCTTCCCCAACTAGCTAATGCAACGTCCCAGGCTCCAATTAATCCAACAGACGCGACTCCAGTTACCAGTGCTATATCTACACCAAATGATACAATGTGGGATGCTTCAACCCTCCCAACAAGACCAACTTCATTTGAAACTGCTGTTCCCTCGCTTATTAATGCAACGTCCCAGGCTCCAATTAATCCAACAGACGCGACTCCAGTTACTGTATCTACACCAAATGATACAATGTGGGATGCTTCAACCCTCCCAACGAGACCAACTTCATTTGAAACTGCTGTTCCCTCGCTTGTTAATGCAACGTCCCCAGCTCCAATTCATCCCAGAAGATTGAAACCAAAAACCAAAACTATTCGTCCCAAGGTTCCCTCAACGGACTGTCTTTCCACCCCTCCAACAAGAGTGAAACCAATAACAAAAACTATCCCTCCAATCGTAGGTACGACGGTTCTTGTTTCAAATTCCACGTCAAAAACTAATGATGGTTCCGAAAACTTGGCTTTGATCTATCATTCATATTGGATTATCTTTGTTGTCGGTGTAGTAGTCCATTCGATTTGCGTCGGATGCATGTATATATGCTTCCGAACTCTCTGCCCTCCAAGGGGAAGATGAGAGCAAAGGCTTGAAGATGATAGTTGCGGAACCCATGAGAGAAAAAAATCAAGTCATGTTGTTTATCCTCATAATTTGAAATATGAAATGATTTGGGTGCTGGCTTTGTGAATGTCGCCTTTTATTTTTTAAAGTCAGCAAATATATGAATAAAAAACTAAATAAACTTAAGATACAATTTATTAATTTTATTTTTTTGCAAAAGTCTTGTGGAAATTTTCGCTTGTTTTTATTAAATAATTTCTCGTGAGTAAATCTGTTTTTTTGGATGGGCAGTTTTTATAATCATCATATATAATGATGTTAGTGTCGTAAGTCAATGGAATTTTTTAGTTAAAAATCGTTTTAAAATAAAAAGATCTGTTCAAATATATTATGGACTATGACGGTTATGAAAATCATTGAAAAATTAACCATAAATCTCGCGAGTAGATTATATCATCCAATACCAATACCAATGCATTATTTTTACCAATACCATGTAATTACCAATCCTTGTACAATATGCAAATCAGGACAATGACTTGACTATTTCAACTAAACTGACAACATTTCAAGCATGCAAAAAATATTAACTCTGAAATTTCTAGAACGCCACATGATTTTCAGTGTATAGTGAACAACACAAATGTAATGAACACCTAACAAGCGTGAAGTATAGTGACCACGCAAAATTCTCACAGTGCCCCACTGTAAAAACTTTACTTGCTAAGTTTACTTTCAATTTTGCATGATGCAAAAAAAACTGAACATTTATCACATTCATCCGAAAAGATTTTTGATTAAGTTTATCATTTCCATACAAAATGGATAACCAATCTGGTTGTCCAGTGAATTTTTATAGTTTTGGATTAGAGCACGCGAAACACTAATATTTATTTTTGTGATTAAGTCAAAAAGTTGTATGAACACTATCGCTAGTTTTAGATCATGAGGTTTGCATTAAAAATGAAAACCATGCAAATGATTATCATCATCACATATTTTCGAGATTTCAAAGCTTCCTGTTTTCTGGTGTTTAAAACCTTGCATTGTCAAATTAAATGAACAAAAATGCTCACATATGAATAATGTTAATGTATTCGTTTAAGGGAAAAATTGATTGCAGTGATGATGTGGCAAATGAATTTATTGAAGATTAATAAAACTTGAAACCATACTGAATATAACAACGCAAATATCATTACATGTAAGTCAATTTATGCATGCAAAATTTAACATTTAAGCATCAGATACAGTAAATATTACAGATATGGACAAATTGTGTAAGCATTATAATTAATATACAAAAAACCTTTTCTTAGTTAGCTTTAAAAAACGCTGACATTTTGTATACATAATAACGACATTGCATAAAAACGTGACCGGCTTAACTAAACCAATGAAAATTACCCTTTACATAAACAGCACAGTTAGTACAATTTATTTATTAATGAACTTAGATCCAAGGCTCCGTAAATCATGTATTATTGCGTAACCTAGCAAAATTATACATTTTTTCAACGTTTTTAAATGTGGCATGTTTAGATTAATTTACAAAACACATTCACTATTACAAACAAATTTGCCACGTTTTTTATCGTAATTTATTTAGAACAATTAACTACATATTTTTACGAAATCTAGATACTTTAACACATATTTATAGCATATTTGGAGCAATCAACTAAACTTTTTTACTAAATCTAGCCAATTTATCGCAATTTTATTTATAGCATATTTAGAACAATCAACTAAAAACCTTTCCTAAATCTATGCACTTTAACTCATTTATATTTATAGCATGTTTAGAACAATCAACTAAACACTTTTACTAACTATATACGTTACGTGTTTCACTTAAAAAAGACATGATAATTTTATAACACTTTAAACAAGTTTAGCATCATAATCATGTTTTGTTGAACTGAGCTGAAGAAAGGGTGTCTTCGTCGGTATTGACCTCAACGTCCATACTATTTGCTTCAGCTCCTTGGACATAATTGGCGTTGCTGTGAAATGAAAAACAATACATGTCAAATATCTCCTTTCAATTTGCACTAATTTCATACTCACACATTGAATTATTACTGAGACTCAGAAATATAATCTGTATTAATTCACTTACTTTTTTAGAGTAGAGTCCTGCTGAAAATCTGATGTTGTTGATTGTTCACACTTTCGGAATCCAATTTCTCGTCTGGTAGGCTTACGGTGGAGATCTTGTTTGTTCTTCCTGGGTGGGCAATGAAACGATTTGTGTGGCTTTAAGGAGATATCAGAAGTGGAATTTGTTGTTTTCGCAGCCGGTGAATGCCCATTTATTAGGTTAACCACGCACTGGTTCGTTGCTTTTTCGGACACGACGTCCATCGCCAAGTTGAAAAAAGATTTTGATGAATGTGCACGTTGTGGGTCTGGCTGTGTAATTTCTCTTACAATTTCAGGTTGTTCACGACCATGTAAATTGGCAGTCCCTACTTGAATGGCTTGATTCTGGGTACGTCGAGGTTTGGGGATCAGTTTAGATACATTTTCCAATTTATCTCTAAAATAGTTACCTATCAACTGGACAAACAAATCTCCTTCGAGGCCGATGATTGTTTCCAAGCCCAAATGCATTTCTACATGATCTCTATCACGAACGATGTCGTCCAAGCTCCCATTAATTGCTTTTAAACAGTCATTTCGCAGATTTAAATTATTTTTTAAACTACAAATTTCAGTTCTCAGTGTTATATTATCGAGCAACGTTTTATTTACTTCTAGTACCAGCTTTTTTTGTATTTCAAGAAGATATTCTATCGGAGTAATGCCTTCCATATTTGCTACACACAATACAATACTGAGTTACGGATGATAATTTGTTTTCGAACGGAAACGAGTTATTTTATAATTGAAACTTAATAGAAACTGGAGAAGATATTCGTTTCGTGTTGTCCAAACAGAATCGTTTTACTGACTGAGATATACTGTAGTATCAGTGCTACTTATATATGAATGTTGTCAGGTATCAAAACTCATATCCGACTGTATTCACAGTAAATTACAGCTTAAAAATAAAGGTTACAGCCCATTCGAACTGCACCATATCATGTTCCATTTTGCATGATCATATTTTATGGGGTAATATACGCAGCAGTTTCAGGCATGTTTTCTTTGTTTGCAAGACGAGTTTTCTTTTGCCCTGCCTCTTAGGTAGTTTTCAAGTGTATCTCTGAAATTTAGAATGCATAAAAGCGTACGAGTACTCATACTTTATACCTTTGTTCGCTGGCACCCCCATCTAGAAAGTTGATCTCATCTTCACTCCTAATGTAAATTATTATTGTTTTGTTGCTACAATTGTGTCGTCCGATTCCTAGGCTCTTTTTGCCCCCATTTAAACTAAAAGTAGACTGTGAACTATATAATATACAGTAGAAGGAAGATTTTCCTTCTGTTTTATTTCACAAGTTTACGAGTGTGTCTGTGTGACGAGTTTACCCTAAAATATGTATATATTTCACGCATGCTTTCCTTTTTATCAAATGGTATAGGGGCTTCCTGATACGATGTAGCTGATTGCTTGTGTTCTACATAGTACTATATTCGTGCAAATAAACTGCAATCCTACCTTTAAAATTACCGTCCCATGTCATTATACGTAATGCTTATAGGATGGCTTTCCAAACAAAATTCTTTCATGTAGTAATGTAATCTAGTTGCAGTGAAGAAATTTTATTTTAAATTATTTTGATTAATTAACAAGATAGAAGGAGCCGGTTATTTCAGGTTTTAGGAGGAGAATTTGATTTTACAGTAGGGCACTCATTCTGCAGATGTCGCCTCAATAACCATGGCCGTGGGAATCTCATAGCACATTCAGAACATTTATAAGGCGGATTATGTGTCACAAGGTGCATGTACAATGACGAATAGCTTTTAAACATGTCGTGACAAGTGGGACATTCGTAGTTATCAATAGGTTTATGGCAAATCATGTGGTTACTTAAGCCCTGTGAACAGGAGAACTTTTTGAAACAAACCATGCATATATGTTTGGAAGATTTACGAGAAGAGAGATGTGATCTCGGATAATTACTTTGCGGCTCAGATTGATTAACGGACAACGGGCCCGTACGAGTAGGTGTTGGATTATGAAAATCCTGTGTGATTTCACTAACTTTGGAGTGCCCAGATGATCCATCCGTAAGATTCTTTTGGTGTGGGTTTTGTGTTCCACCAACCACTTCCGACAAGTCATGTGGTCTAAACATGTAACGCAAGTTAGGACTTGCATCTGGCGCTGCAGTGGAACTACCTCCAATTTCTCCATTGTAAGGACCCTTTTGATTACTTCCTTTTCCAAAGCCTGTAGCAAAACGAAACAATATGAAAATTAAGTCATACAAAATTAAGTCCTTCATGAATTATGAATGAGTGACTGCTGTTTTCATCGTCTTACCAAATGGGGTCTCTTGTAAAAAAGTAGCCGGAGTTCTGCATGGTACCCATACTTGTTGATAATTTGGAGAGTGAACTGGATAATAGCACGAATTGTTGATAAAATGATATGGATGAGATGCAGTGTTCCAATTTGCCCCATTTTGTTGAAATGGATAGTAAAAATACGCTAACTGGTATCCGAGAAACATAGGAGGATTTTGATAATAAACAGTTTGCCTAATATTGTCTTCGGACGAAGTAGCAGTGACATTGCCTGTGTCCATTATGGGGCTAGTTCAAACAATATCAATCTAGGCTCGTGATAATCTTGATACGATGCGCTATTGTTAAGCCTGTACTCAATATCTTGGTTGCTTTCGGAAGAAAATAATTCTCAGAATGAGAGATCGGTACGCAAGGGGCTAGCTATTTTATTCAAGTCCAATTAACAGTAAAAACCTACAGAAAAAAGTACTATTGTACAGAGATGGTGAAATATGTATGGTTTTATGGTGAAGTAATTCTGTAACAGAAAAAAGTTGCTAGTTAAGAACGTCGGTGGCTTGTGTATTTGTATATTCCCCCAAAGAAATTGCAAGTAGGCATAATATAGTACAGCAATTGTCATATCGTAATACGACTGCGCAGTGTGGAGTGCCAATGCATATTAAATGAATACATAGCATACATTTAAACGTAGCATTGCCACATAGTCTAACAACTTCGTTTTCATCAAGCCTAAGGTAGATGAAGTCCAGTATTTATCTACCATTCTGCCACTGGAGCTAGAGAAAGAAAGAGGTCAGTCACTGTCTCATTTCTTGTAGTAAATTGTGAGCAGGCCTAAAAAGGTTCAGCTTCAACGTTGCATGCATCTCACATAAACATCTTTGACAGCCAGGGAACACTGGACGGTCCAATTAGTTGACTTAAAATGTAATCATAATATTTGGGTGAAAGTCGGTCGAAGTGCAAATGTGCAAAAAATTTCATTTGTAATCAATCGACCTCACTCGGAATAATATCATTTCTGCAAAACTAGACAAGGGGCACTTGTGTTATATTTACTGGAAGCAAGGCAAACACTATTCTAATTGAAAGATATTGGTGTAGCAAATGTAATAATGATCAATTTGTTCACCGACATCTTCCATAAGACTAAGTGAATTACCACCGAAATCAAAATGGACATTAACCCTTTTGGCTGCTGGATATCAGTTAAATTTTGTTCTATGCTATTTGGAAGAACTTTGCTGGTGCAATGTATTAAAACTTTCATCGCACAGCAATTTTTATCCGAATATGCTAGTTACATATATCATCAAATCATAATCAACATCGGAGGTGGAATGATGAAAAAATTGATGGAGTTGTTTTTCCCTTGAGAGTTGGAAAAGGGAGGAGAACAAAATTCCTAGTTTTTGATCTTTTTTTCGTGACGCTACTCTGCTCGACCGTTATGCATTACCTATATTTTGGAATACGAAATCGGGAACAGATAAAAACCTTTGAGTGAAATGGATATGAAGATATAAAAGACCACTTGCATAAAGCATTTCTCTTAAATGAAGAATGCATTCCACACACACAAATCTGGGACTCCGATGGAACATCAATTAAAATCAGCTAATTTACGTAATATCATTAGTATAGTGTGTGGATTAAAGTTTCAAGAACAGTTTTTGTATCAAAACTGCGGTTCTTTTCTATCAAGGAACAATTAAAATTAATTTGTTTTATGTTTTTTTAGATGGTAAAATGAATTTTATTTCAATCAAAGACTGAACAACGTTATTTATTTTAATCGCAAAACATACTTTTACCGCTTCTCAAGCCTTCAATTAGTGTAATTAAAAATAATATATGGCTTAAAACACGGCTAGATCATAAAGATCACATTTTAATTCAAATAGTTAAATTTAGCGTCTCGTCTACTAACTTGGCATTTATATTGTGAAGCTGTACTTGTCTAAATATTTACCCGTAATACTAATAGCTAATCATACGCTGAAAGAAAGAAGATAAGAGGTAAAAGAGATGATTCAGCATGAAATGGAAGGAAAAGGTCAAATTAGTCAAAGCTGAAAGCAATGCAACCTAGCAAGCAGAAAGCACTTTATGCCTTTTGCATTTTACGACCTTGCTCGTATTCTCTATTTGCGTTGCGGGAAATGCGAATTTTTTCTCTCCGGTATTTTATTGCGCTTATAGATTAAACGTTGGATAGGTCGCGATTTCACCAACTAAAAAATTTAGTGCTGCCGTCAGAACGTTTCTGGTAGTGGTGAGAGCAGCAACGCACAGCTCATTTCTCCGTTGTCTGTGATTTGTTTTGGCTTTAGGTACGGATATCAAAATTAACTACTTCGTGCTGTGAGGTGAGCAGGTTCTTCGTTAAGACTAATTGTGTCAAGTTCAGTTAAATGTTTCATATTTATTTTATCATTAAGCTGTTCCAACTAAAAGTGTTAATTAACAGTTTTTAAAATTTATTTTATCAGGATGGCGTCGTCTCTTCATCAGAAGTGCAATGGCCCCGGCGACCAGCGTGGGGTGTGCGCAATTTGTAGGGTAGTATCTCCTATAAAAGAAGATAACTTACTTCGCCGCCGTCACCTACACGATATGGTACGCGTTTTGGAAGAAAGTCACTCATCTGGAATGCAGAATTTTCCGGCTTCAGAGGATAACAGCGATTCCCAAAATATTCGCAGTCAATTCGGGTTGATTGAAGAGGAGTTAAAAACGCGGAGGCTGATTTCGCTTTGTGACCGATGCTACGTAGAAGTTTCCAACGCGTTGAGAAACAATGAAGAGGTCAGGCGGTTCAGAGCTTCCACGGGCACCCAGCGTCGACACCTTAATTACGATATGGGTACCTTGGAGGGTCTTTTGGATACTTCTTCCAAGCAGTTTACTACTCTTGCTACTGCTACAAACTTTGAAGGGGGGCCTACCAAATCCCATCCGAATCCAAGTGTGGAAGCAGGCCTTGCGTTCTTTAGAAACATACTGGCCGAACGTGAGTTAACAACTAATAAATCAATTTCACCTGTATTCTCCGCTCTTTCTAAATTTTTTCATGAAATTTAATTTTTGATGGCTTATTGACTTTATTTTGTTTAGAAGCCAAGAAGCTTAATGACCAGAGAACTCAGATGCATCAGGCCAGACTATTGATGGGAAACACACCTGGTCCGAATTTAACCAATGCCATCCTTCCTACACTGACGGCAGATGCTTTCCCAGTTTCTGGTCCAACTCTGCACAGCCCTGCACCAACAGGTCACCGAAAACGTGCTGCTGCTGCTGCCACTGGAAGTTCCGAAATGGACGTGGAGCCTAGTATTATCCCAAAACGATTAAAATTGTAAGTTGAATGGAAACCATGGAAACGAGAGCATATTTGAAGCAGTAACAGTAATAAAATGAGTTCATAAACACTGTTTATTTGTTGTCTTGCGCCATAGGAGGAAGACCTTGCCTGACTTCACGAGAGGAATTCTTGCCAAAGCAAAGGTTGGAACATATTTTTGGTCACAAGATTCAATCTCCGATCGTGACGACTTCCACTATGACGAAACCCGTAAAAAATTGTTTTTTGGGGATGTCGAAGTCAAAATTAACCCTCAAGATAGAACTCTGGAATGTGGCCGGTGCTCAATGAGCTTTTCCCAGCCCGAATCTGTACCCGGAGGAGTCTACAAAGTGTCCTATTACACTAAGCGTCACATCATCTCTCATTTGAAGGATAAGAAGAAAAAATCAACAGTGACCAACGCTGAAAGAAGTCTGGAGGCCGAAACTCTAGATGACGATGCTATGGACCAAGATGATGTGAAGAACCCGAGTGACTTTTATGCAGAGGATGAATGGAACAGTACCGATGTCAATGGAGCTGGAGCGGTTGACGAAGAAATGGAGTAGTTTAAGCAGTTATCATCTGTCTTTCTCTCATTTTTATGAGTGTTTAAATTCTTACTACGTAATTAAGTAGATTTCTGACGCTTTTCCTCAGTACTGATATTTAACTAATGCTTTTTATCAGATTTCAATTTTCGCGTATTTTTTAAATGTAATTTCAAGCGTTTTTATTGTAAACAAATCCTCCAGTTTAGTGGTATTTTTCTTTTTGTGTTGCCTCAAGGTATTCACGAAACAAACTTTACTGCTGTCTGGTAAGGTCATTTATATGTATAGCTTTAGCAGTATTTTTTTGTATTATTGTAAATCGAAGAAATGAGGTGTCGGGTGAAGCGCTAAGATATTTTTACGTTCACTGTTTTGTCGTCTGTAAGCGATTTTTAATTTGAAAATAAGATTACACTTCTGAATAAATTTAAACTCAATAACCAAAGTTTTGATGTATTATTATTCATTTAAAGGATTGTTTTTATTTGAGCACACTCATTTCATATAGTTATCACTGTGATGTGTCGTCTAGTGATGAGTAACGGCCGTTTAGGAAATGACCATGGGCTTATCTGAAGCTTCCATATATTTTGCATGTGAGCATCCTCTGGATTGTAGTCATAGTCAGGGTACTTCTTCTTTTGGCCGTCGTTTGCGTAACGGGCAGTGTTGAAGTATTTGACATAGAAAAAGATGAACTAAGCCCAAGTTGGCCAATTTGTACTACTTGTCAGAATAAGCTTTAGTATTCACTTGACTTCCTTCCCAAGATTCTTCCACGTAACTCCAAGCCTGACACTGATTTCCTTATTATTACTCTCATTGGGAAACTGACTCGCCAACTGTATTTTCCATTCATTCGCAAACATCATAAATGAATTAGGAGATCTAGGTATATTTTCTCCCTTAGGCCAGTGCAGTGAACAGTGATAGAACGATTTCGGTATTGCTCGTTATACTTGTCTTAAGAGTGTTCGTTGAAGCACATGTTAGGTTAAGGGACTACTTGAGGAACTACGTGATCATAATGATGAATGGGGTGGGTATGGAGGTGGCGAGAAGTGAGAAGCGTACGACGTTGGCTAATGAAGATATTAAACTGAGGACGGAGTATAGTTTGCTTGTGGGGACGGATGGGGAGAGGGGATGGGGAGAGGTTGAATGAGGAGGAGTTTAAGGTTATGAAAAAGGAGTTGGCTGAGAGGAAGCGGTTGTTGATGGTGAGTTTATTAATTTAATTTGTTACTTGATTGTGTACTTAATTTGTATTTTTGATTCCCACAGCAACCGGGGGAGGTTTATCTTAAACTTGACGACAGGCGCGTCAGCTTCTGTATTTTCCACAGAGTACTCTTCCCGAACACCACTGCTCCTCTCTGATACCGATCCCTTTGTTACGTACGGGTACGGTGGGAATCTCCTCGTGTCTCCTCCGTCGAGATGGTGTCAGATGCAGAAGCCTAACAGGTTGGCTGGGATTTTTGTGTTTTGGTTGTTGATGGGGTTGGGTTGACAGAGTTTGTGGATGAAGAGGTGGAGTTTGTGAGGTGTATGGGGGTGAGTGTCTTGAGTATGTGGAGTCCATTTGGTTATATTAAATGATTATTTCTGACCTTAACTTTTATGAATTTAGATCTTTGGAGGGGATGAGACCAACCGTGCGATAGTCGAGTTCCTCAGTCCTGGATGGTATGGGTCGTCAGTTGCGAAGGAGGTTAATGAGTGGGGGGTTATCACTGGGGGTAGTGGGGTGCTTGTTACGTCGTCTGTGCCTGGTCTACCGTCGCAAGATACGGATACGTACCACTTTTTAAACGTGCTCAACCAGCTATCTTCAGTCTTCCCAATAAACACTGCCAAGTACAAGGAAAAGGAGGTACCTAATACGGATACATTCTCCCGGACCGAATTAATCCTAACGTACCCAAACTAATTCAAGAGCGATACCCGCCACCAATACCAGCCAACACGATAGATCGGGATAACATGAGGTTCAGGCCTACGGCGGAGAGTTACAAGCCGGTGAATTCGAGGTCGAATATGTTTTCGATTGATTGTGAGATGTGTTTGACGAGGGAGGATCCTCAGGCGATTTGTAAGGTGCTATTGTTGATGAGGGGTTGGGGGTGTTTATGAGAGTTTGGTGCAGCCGGATTGTGAGGTTGTTGATTACTTGACGATGTGGAGTGGGTGACTGGGAGATGATGGAGGGGGTGGAGGTTAAGTTAACTGATGTTCAGGAGGTTTTGAGAGGGTTGGTGGGGGAGTATCCTGATTGTGTTTGTTGGGTAGAGATTGGGGTGTGCTTTGAGGGCTGTTAGGGTGAGGTTTTTTGGTTGGATTAGTGGAATTGGGTGTTAGTTTATGACTAATGGCCTGTTAATGTTTGCAGATGACCCACCCATGTGATAGACACGAGCGTCGCGTTCAACCTGAGTGGTGTTGAAGGGAAGAAAGCAAGTCTTAGGGATTTGGCGTTAAATTTGTTGGATGAGGATACTCAGGGGGAGAGGAAACGTGAGAGTGGTGAGGGTAAAGGTAAGTTGGACAAGAATGGTGAGGGGGTTGTTTTTTAGAGTGTAGATTTTTATACATTTTTGGGAAAATAGTTTTTAATAATTTTTATTTAAATGTTCCAGAGCTGCTCGTGTACAAAACTGCAGTTGATGATGGAGATTCGCAGGATAGTGAGGATACTAAACCGCTGGGTAAAGAAGCCCAGGAACAATCATTTGATACCCCATCATCCCACCGCAAAGTAACGCGAATCGACTCGCTAACGAACGGGAACACGATCAAACATTTGAGTAATAATTTTTTTCGAGTACTTTTTGTCTGTAGAGTCCTACAAGATTGATAGTGACAATGCGGGTTAGTAAGATGTATAATAGGGTTGGGATACTAGTATGGTGGTTGTAGTGTGTTCGAAGGATTGTGGCCAGGGGAATGGGTGTGGGGTTAGTAGTGATGTTGTGAGGAGGAATAATGGGGTTGGGCTTATTAGGGTTAAAGGGGATGGGGGTGGGAGGAGGGAGTGAATGGGGATTGTGTACGCTTAATTTTTTTGAATAAACTGTTTCGTATTGGAGTTATGTATTTTAGTGTTTTTATAATATATCTGTGTGGAAATTTGTACGATCGGGAATTCATATTTCATCGTAGAATGCATTGTAAATTACAAATTCGCATTTTTAAATTTAAATACAAGTTGCGTAAAATTTAAAGCATTTAAAGTCAGATACGTAAAAAAATCCAAAATTAGTACCAACAGCACCCGGGGTTCCCAGGTGGTCACCCATTCAAGTACTAACCGGGCCCGACGTTGCTTAACTTCAGTGATCGGACGAGAACTGGTGTGTTCAACGTGGTATGGCCGT
>JAQFXM010006075.1:0-13824 GCA_034693345.1 Entomobrya multifasciata | reverse complement strand
ATTAAAATTATACTTACACTATTTCATGCCTAGATTTTATGATGAAATATTATCCTACATTAAAATTCATCCTGTATGTAGCATATGTACATTTTGGGTGTACAGTATATGAAAATTGCTTCTAATATGACCTATTCAGGCATTTGTTTGGACAACAATCGTTATTTTTACGTAAAATCTTTTTTGGCCTCCAAAGTTTCTTAATTGTTACCAAAGAAGGTTAAAGTACAATATGTGTAATGCATAATTCTTGTAAATTTCCTGACAATAAAGCAAGACACAATAGGTTTTGAATTTTTTGTGGCACAAACACAGTCACATTTCTCATTCTCGTATTATGCATAACGTAAAGAAAGCGTAAAAAGATCGCAAGTAGTCCCTTGCGGTTATGCTGTACTTTTTGCAGACCAATCTATGTAAACCACCTTTCCCAAAAAAGTTGTACAAAACCTGTACAGTTGGATGTTTAGAGTTGTTTATATATTTTTCTCTTCTGTAGTTGTTTTTGCACTGATATACAGATGGCCAAACATTGGTTTTAATAATATTCATAGAACCTTGTTTTGCAAACACATAAACCAACTCCAGACTTTAAAGAAAATTCCATTTTTACTGAAAGGTCACTTTCTGATTTAAACTGCTTTGTGCAACGAGGCAATTTCTTTCCCGTACATTTGCGTTTTTTATCTCTAAAGTTGCGTTGATAATAAAAGCCCCATGATAATGTACAACGTACATTCGCCATTTCAACTGATTTATTTTAAGATCCACTAAGATTTGAACGGTATAAATGAACAAAGAATTTCGAGCTACTCAAAACAACATCAGCACTGCTATTATTTTGTTCAGAGACTTTCTTCCATTGGCTCATTGCTAACTTACTTTTTTCTTGTTATTTTGCTCTCTTTTTTCTTTAGAAACTGTCAGCTGCGGTTAAATCTTGTTTCTCTACTTTCACAAATTTTCATCCATAATTATACTCTGCTTGCCTCGCTAGTGGCAAAACTCTTTTCTCTGCTGTTGTTGTTGTTTCTGCGCATAATTCAGCTTTTTGTTTGTAAATTGTATTGCTCCCGAGATTGCAATGATATTACCAGCCACAAGCAAAATTTCAGTTAAGCCACTTCCAGACAGGAGAGTAGAGCAGCACAGCAAAAGCAGACATGAACTCTGATTGTGGCATGAAAGAATGTCTAAGATTATCCCTCAGTAAAAAAAACTCCATTCTCCATGTATATATTCTTTCTCGCGATGGGATGTGTGCAAAAATTTAAGCTATGGGTTCGCTATGCGAGGAGAATACCTGCTGCGTAATATCATCTTGTTTTCTTTATAAAAAACATACCGCACCACATCTACTTCTATTATTTAAGTACACACATTATCTACGTCTTTTTCACTAGGCTACAATATTTCTACTCAACTCATCCGTTCTTTCCCTTGGTTTACAGATGATCACTCATTTCTCATCCTTGATGAGATTGAGCTGAGCTTTTTCTTTTCGCTATCCCATTCCTTCAACATAATAATACAGTACACAGTGTGTAGACTCTATATGGACCTACCACCACCACCACATAGCCGGAGGAAAATCAAGGAAAAACAAAGAAATTTTTACAAAAGAGACTGCTGGTATGGTTCGCTGCTTTGACTTGGCATTGCAAAAAGTTTATCTGGGTTTCTTCTCTTTACTCCTTCTTCTTCGCGTGGTATAACTTTTCCCCACTTTTCCTTCAACCCTATACCCCATGAGAGTCATAATTTACCCGACAAGAGGCTGAATTCGTTGCAGCAAAGAAGAACAAGCAAGATGAATTCCTCTACTGCTCTGAGGAAAATAGAATGGAAGTTCAGTTCACCAATATACATAATATGTAGGCTAGAGGCTTGTCTAGCGAAGTAATCAGCACTACCTATTATTTTCGAACTATCAGTGCTCTCTTATTTTTGTATTTTGTTTCGTTCAACAGAGATAGATGAATGTGCATACATATATACAAAGTTGATCAAGAGTCATACATGACCGTAGGATTTGAAGCCAACTAAATCATATTGTAACTGCGCAAAGTTAACTATGTGCATCGTTATTAACCAGACTGGGAGTCCACCACCACCACCAATTCTTTGTTTCTTTTATATCAAATACATGTACAGCATCCAGAAAAGTATTTATGTAGCGAGCTTTGCTAGTATTTCATTCTTTTTAATGCCAGTAGGGACACTACAATTTCAGATGATGATACCGATGCGAGCGATGACGTAAACTAAAAATTAATACCACGCGCGCCGCTGTCTTGTTTTAAGAAGAAAATTAACATGGTGGTACCCGCCGCTAGCTCATTTACCACACACATGTAGAAAAAACCTATTTCTTTGTAATTTCCCTTGTTGTATTATTATCGTAATAAAAAACTCTATGCTTAATAATTGCATGCAGACAAGCAGAAACAGACCCCTCAAGTCTCCTGGAACTTTCCTGCCAGTAATATGACTATTATTACTTGGAGAACTGTTCAACATTTCTCATTTATCAAGGACAAGAAACATTTTTGGCAACAATTTGGCCATTCACTGTAATCATAGATATAATGCACACATATGTACACTTTAATTTATAGATGTACGAAGTTGAATTTTTTTGCTACTTTAGTTGAGTATTTTATACGGGCAATGCGCCGTTCTCATCCTGGTGTCCAATCCCACACAAGATGAATTTAGCAACCCGACGAACAGTAAATAACGTGAATTAGCAGAAAAGCACGTTTAAAGCTCAGCAATAAAATACAACCAGCAAAGAATATTTCTCTTATCACTTTGTTTTGTAAAAAAAGGAGGAAGCAAAAATAATAATAAAGAATGTGTGATGATGTGTATACGTTTACGAGGAAGAAAATGCTATGAACAAAACTTAACAACAGACGAAAAAAACTTTTTTCTCTCTACCATTTAGTCTTACTCTTTCTTTTCCACACAAGTTGGTTCATCATGTTTCCTCATTTCTTTTACTTCACTCATTATTGTCAGTAAGGTACAAGATAACAAAATAGAAGAATTCCCTTGTCGCCTCTTTTTCTTTAGTTAACTGATACACAGACAACAACATCAGCAGCATCCTAAAATGAAAAGAGCGAGAGAGATAGACTGAGTGAGAAATGTAATTAACCATCTTCAGGTCTTTTTGTTTGGGAGAGACGAGGAGCAATGAGCAACTCTCTGTCTATACATATATTATTTTAGTGTGTTGTATTTATATTTATACCTTCTACTGCACTACACATTGTACATGTTAAAAGGGCGGATGGAATTAAGTGTCTTCTCACTTTTAGCTGCCTCTTCTATTCAGTATCTTCCCTTTAAATATATATACAGAAACTGTGTGTGATGCACCGAAATAAAATGTGCTTTCTTCATATCTACAGTATCCAGTATCTTTTCAAAACTCCAAAAAAGTTTTCGGTCACGTAAAACATACTTGTTTGTAGGCAAACAAACACTGACACTCTATATATTATGTATTTTATTAGTATGCTAAAAATGTATAATGCGTGGGGTAGTGTGATATCAGCAACAATCTTTAAAAGTGAAATCTTTTCGAGGTAGCGACTTGGTTAAAATGAAGTAATGTTAAATACTCAACTTTAATTTTTCAAGATTTCAAGCATTTTCATGTCCTGCATTTTCTTTCTCTCGCACTTTTTAATGGAGTTTTCCTCTTTTCGTCAACACGTCTTGTGTTAACTGTGTTAACTATTGATGAAACGATGGTACAATGCTGAGCAATCGTAATTTCAAAATGGCACTTTGTGGTTGGCTCATAATATACTTTTCGTTATTAATCCTAGTCTGTCTTCCTGTTCCGTTGTTTACTTCAAGTTTTAGGGATTTTGTGACATGAACAAAAAAATGCATTGTCTTGTAGAAAGTAAATCTTGAAGCATTTTAAAACAATCGTTTCCCTCGTCTTTGATGTTTCTAGTTAGAACGTCATATGCATAGACATGTCATATATCAAGCAATAATTCCCAATGGGTCTTTCAACTCTGAGACAGTGCAAAGGAGCCCATAACAGTTGCCACCATTAAGCTATGCATTGGTTGTGTTTTTCTGAAGATGGAGTGTGAGACGTGAGATTGATGGGTGTTGTTGGAAAACAAAGGGGAAGAAATATTTAGCTCTGGCAGAGAGAAAAGAAAAGCAGTGAATGTATTTAAACCTATAAAACTAGTAGTAAAAGATAAGCACTGAATAGTATGCTTTTTACATGCACTTTACAATTTCAGGTAGAAATAAAACGAGGCATTATAAAATGAATACATGTTACACAATTTTACACCCTGTAGATGGTTAGGTTTGTGTCATCGAATTGAAAGGGCCGAACAGATTTTTTGTGGAAACGCCCAAACAAATACAGGAAAATCTGTAAACGAAAGACTTATGGATGTTTATTTCTAGTTTTTGTGATTATGTTCTAGAAAATAGAGTGGAAGTAGTAGAAAGAATGAAGATGAAAGAAAAAACATGGCTGGGAAAAAATTGAAAGAGAGAGTGGTGAAAAATAGAAAATTTTCTATTGCATGTGTTACGTTCCCAGGAAGTTTAGTTTCTTTTTAACTGACAGGATCTCCTTGTAAAAATGACTAAGTATTTGACAAGCTTTACAATATAACTGTTTTGAGCAGTAAGCAGGGAGCACAAGAAGGAAGCAAAAGTTCAGTACTTCTCTTGCAAGTGAACTTTGATGGAGAGGTGAGCCTTTTGTACGTAAAACCCGTATCATGAAAAGTAATACACTAACTTTGGTAAAAACAGAAAATACAATAAAAGGTATTTCATAAATTCCTTACAGCAAGCGGCTTAAAGAAAAGTGTATACACTCTTTTATTCACATAAGTTTTCCCCTTTGTAGTACTACTAGTTTCATAAAATAATGTTATTTTATTGTTGCACGTATTACACTTCTAGTATTATTTCTGATAGAAGTATATTTTTAAGATAGCTATTTATAGTTAGTCATCTATTTTGCCATACGCTTTGTGAAAAAAAGCTCATGTACATAAGTATTTAAAATGTTACACGTTCCGAACCCTTTCTAGATGTTGGGCCTGGGCCTAAACAGCACATAAATACGGGAGAATATTTTACTTCACATTTTGGAGTAACTGTTGTTTCCTTTTTATCAATAGCAATGTAACACATAAAATATGTGTAGTTTAGTGAATAGGTCATTAAAAGGACAGTTTGAACAATATCTCAGGTACTCCCAAAGGATTGTGTATTTGTCTGCTCAAAGGATTTCTACTCTCGTCAAAATTTAAATCTACGTCCACTTGGAATTTGCTACATTTGAATCACTTTAAACTACATCCATACGCTATCTACACGCGCTTTTGACTTCTTAAGAAACAGACATAAGGTACTTTTTGAAATATCCGATTGAAGAGGAGTTGAAAGAGATACTGATAAAAAGTTGCATTGGAATATACTAAATTTTAAATACATAGATCAAATCAGATCTAAATCAAGGCTCTTCATTTTTCAGTGGACTATGGACAAAATATAGTTTAGGTACCTATATGGTGTTATGAGCAAAAGTTGGTGCAGGGTTGAACTCTGAGCTAATATTACTACCGAAGAGAATAAACTTGATGAATAAGCCGATCATTTATGAATGCCTTCGGCTTGAGCATATTTATGTCGATTTCTATTTAGAATTGATTAAGAGATATAGCGTAGTATATCAAAGGTATTTAGGACAGTAGAAGAGAAACTGATTTTTCGAATCCAAAAGGGAAAGAATTTTTTTTATCTAAAATCAGGCAGCTAAAAGGACTTCAAAGCCTTGTCAACTGGCATAGAAAACGAAAGAACGAAATTCTCTATGCTATCCATTCCAAATAATGCACCGCTATATAGAGAAAAGTTTTTTTCACTTGTTCTCCTTTTTTATCTCCACAACAGATAAAAGACATGAGGGGGTGGGATGAGAAATGGTTTGATGCATTGTACATTAGTTCCAATACATGCTTATAAAACTGCCCATATACTTATACGGTGCACACAATATCAAAGCAGTTAAGACAACTAGGACTCTACCATTACTACGCAATGGACTGATGTACTTTAATGCGAGCACACACACTTGTTTTGAACTAATCCAGAATCCGTTTTTATATAACATTCTAAGAATCTCTCGTCAACTCATCTCCAGTCTCAGTTTCGTGGTGCTGGAGATATAACCCTACAGACCTTTAAAAGATATTACAGATATACTGCTCGCAACATGACCCTGTTTTCACAGAGAGCTTGTGTTTGACACGAGCTTCATTATGCATGCACCATCCTTATTTTTTATTTTTATCTTGTTCCTCTATACACTATCCTCGAATAAAACACGTCCGTCCGAGTAAGTTGTAAACGAGCAAAAAAAGAAATCCAAAAAGTGAATAGGGTTGACTGAAGGGTCAGTGAGTGAAGAAGAGCAAGGTTAATTTAAACTTTTCCTTGTTCTACAGGATTTTTTTTCTTGGAAGCATGTAGACTGTAATTGTAACCGAGAACACTGCTGCCAAAGCCCTACAAGGGCACTCTAAAAATTATGTAGAAATAATGGGTAATGAAGCAATCTTTTCTTGGTGGACAAAAAATAATGCGTTAAAGATTACATGAGCATCTTATTAAATATGTATCTCATTTTCTATCCTTATTTGACCAAAAACACATTCCAGAGAGCGTTCTACCTTTTTTAAACTGGGTAACGAAAACTCATGCAACCATATTTGGATGGTCTTCATTTTTATCTTTATCACCATCATCAGCATCATCGAACATTCATATTCCTGCCACCACCGCTGTTTGTATGTAAACATTGCCCACTTAAGTTTGGATAATAATCTTGCAAATGAGTTGAGAACTGATCTGACTTGATTTATTTCTTTTGAATTTTCCTTTTGATGTTTCCTTTTTTGATGCGTAAATGTTGGTCGGCTTTGGTTACATTTTCTCTTCCACTTGAATATTCATGTGAGTGAACATACATATCGTCTGCAAGTGCTTATTAGCTTTTATGGAGCAATGTTCTTACTAATAGAGCTTGTTAAGTACATAATCTTGTAGTAAACTCGTCAGAGAAGAAAACTCTTTTCATGCCTTTCAGATTCCAGAATTTTATTTCCGTGTATGCTCCGAACATCATCATATCTCTTATTCAAGTAGGCGAAACATGATGTTAACTCCAACTTTGTTGTATGTGTACGCACTGTGTAATTCTGTGTAGCTCTAAAAAGCGCAATAAACGCCCCATTTTGTATGGAAACCTTTGAACTCATAAGCGGAAGTCATTATTTTATCTTCCAAAAAGTGCCCATAAACTTTCTCAGGAAATTACTTGAGAGTTTGCTCCTCATCACCAACATCGTCTTCATCTCTTCTTATTTTCGAAAAAAGTATCTTGAAGAAATACAACATTAAAGAAGCAAAAGAATATATATCCATCTAGGCAAGAACACTCACTCAACTCAGCGTGTAACTCCCCTCTACTCTCTTTGTCAGTGATGAGGTAAAAAGAAACTGCACTTGTAGTTCAGTTCCAAAACTTGCATCCATTATTACGAGCTTTTCATATGCATTATGCAAGTAGTAGTTATGTACGCCTGTTGTAGCAAAACACATAAAAGATGTTGTGAAGGAGGAGCAGGATTACAGATTATGCTGAGCTGGAATAGCAACAGAAGATTCACAGATTTTACGTGCATCCACAGAAAATGAAGACGAAAAAAAAACCGTTTTGTCAGCAACAAAATTGCTGCAGCTTGTTTACGAATGCATGCCAAAAGACAGAATTTCGGACTTGGAAAAACGAACACCTTATGTTGAGCCTGTTCAATTTGCCGTAATACATTTACTACGTACGCACTTATATGATGATTTTATACAGTTACTCAATACAAATGGAATAATCTATGTCATAAAAATACTATGTGCAAATGCAATCCATGTTTCTTCATATCATATTACTTTCGAACGCACTTATAAGTCTTTATATACTTTTATTTTCCTGTCTTAGATTTACCATCAGAAAAGAAAATGACTGTGAGTGGAGCAAAAGGCAATAATTTCCTTTGAACATGCATGAACAGATTGAATCAAACTTACGGTAATAATGTTAAGGAAAATATATTCGTTGGACGATGTAACCGAGTATGGAACGTGTAAGAAAATACTCGTAAAGTGAAATTGGGAAACTGTTTTCGAAGAATGCAATCCACTTGAATACATGATGAATTTATGATATTTCTTAAAACTGGAAAGAAAATTTTGAAGGGTAAAAATAAAGAAAATCTTTTTTAAGTAACAAAGTAATACCAAATTAATTCATATCATATATTTTTTAACTTCAAAGCTTTTCCACATGCATTTAGATGTCTTGTCGCAATCAACTATTATGTCTCAACAACCTGTAATTTGTTGAAGCACGCAAGTTTCAGCTAATTATAAATATTACTTCAGGTTTTTTTTCGAAATGTGGAATGCTATGTTACACTGATATTAGTGTAAAATGAAGTAAATTGGCTCAAAAATTTACGAGTACTGCTGCAAATTCTGTTGATGAACGTAAACAATACAAGGCATTGAAGAAAGTGTTTTTCTTCCGTGTTTGAATGGAAATTTCTATACGCTAGATGTTTTCTCATTTACTGGGTAAATGTTTACTCATTCCAGCTCATCGAAAAGGATAATTTTGGAGTAGCGCCATTTCCATTAAATATTACATACAGTATACATATATGTTTGTGTACACGGTACAAAATAACTACGAGCAATTTAGCAGTTAATTTACTTTTGTGCAAGAATGAAACTGACTATTAGCACCGCTGGTTTCTTTTAAGCTGCGTGTTTCGATGATTATTACATTTATACTGCAAATTGTTCCGGTACGATGACTTTTACAAGACAACTATATTATCATCCGTAATCCATATATTATGAAGCAAGTCTTCATTGCATCGTACTACAGTAGAGCAGCTACCCAACATTTTAGTATAGTATAACTACTAACTGCAATCATTTTAGTCCCATTTTACCTAGTACTTACGCAGGAATAAGAAGTACTGCACACACATATTGCAGCAATTAGCCGAGGACATAAACATACAGTTTATAGGAAAGAAGTGCAATGTTGATGGCACATATATCCGTTCACGACGGTTGTTTTTCCTTCCACAAAACAAAAGTATCATCCTCCCCTCAACACCACATCATCATTATGGCCCCTAGCTTTGTAAATTTTTAACGCACTAATGATGTCGACGTCGTGATTGTAGTAGTATCCTTCTACAGTGAAAAGCTTTGTGCGTTGTGCGACCCTGCACGTTTTTATATGCAAGCCATTACTGTGCTGAATGAGTGCTGATTTAAATCTCAAGCTACGGATGTGGTGTAATCATGTTTTGTTTTAGTATGAACTTGCTACATGACTGTTCTTGATATTCAAATGATTAGGATGATCGCCAAAGTTTTTGGAAGCTGCACACTAATTCCATATATTTCTCTGTATATTTTAAGCCGACACGCGCAAGATCATAATCAGTGTCACTCTTACTTTCAGAAAGGTTCCGAACGATGGAAGTGAGCATTGGTGTAAAATTATCCAGGATCAGCACGGGTAGAGCAGACGATCTTTCTATTGCAGGCAGGACAATGTCAACTTACGAACTTCCTCTCTTATCGACATGTTTATCATACATTGCGGAATGTGTTCATCCTTGTAATTTAAACAGAAAAGAAAGCTGAAAAAGGAAAAGATTATCCTTGCTTTCAAAACAATATACTATCTAGCATTACATCCGTGAGGTATAACATGAATAAATTCATAGATGAAAACAGTGCCAAGATTTACTTCGTATGCGTATTTCAGAACGTTAATTGAGGATATTTAACACTAGCACTGTATTTGTATAATACAGTATTTTTTCAAATTATAAGTTTTTGTTATGATAGGCTTTTTAAAACATCATTTGCATAACATTTCTTGATAATATAGCTCCATGAAAGTTTTTTATTTTTCTTTCAAATAAGAGTATCGTCAAATGCGTTATACTGAATAAAAATATAAAAAATGTATTGTAAATTTGTCTCTTCTTACTGGCATTTTTATTGTGTTTTCAACAAAGTTGATTTAGTCGAAGTGTTTCTCCCATTCGTTTTTTAGTAATATTGTTTTCCACGCAATGTTGACGTGTTTTATATGTATTTCATGATTATGATAGTGGTAGGGTTGCTATTACTGCTGCATATGGTGTGAATGAGATGAACTGGAAGCTGCGTCAGTGTTTTCAAACTTATAATAATAGTCAAAGACAAGTAACAAAATAAGAAAAACATAGGGGATGTAATTTGGTTTCCTCCGGCATGATTCAACCTTGTTAACTACTATTGCTTCTGTTTCTCTTATTCTCTGTCTTTTCCTTTTCAAAGAAGTTCTTCGCATAGTTTTACCTTTTACTACCAAATATAACTTCTGTTTTGTTGAACTCATTGGTATAAGTAAAACAACCATTTATAAGATGGCATTTCTTCTTTGCTGAAAGTACTATAATAATATACCGTTATATTTATATTGTTGCTGGAATAGATGATGAGAAAAGTAAAGAGAGGATGGAAGAAAGGAAGGAAAGGCTTACTTATTTTTGCGTTTTTATCGCGTAGTTAGCTCGTCTCTACTTTACTTTATTATTGCTTTAACAGAAACTGCCTGTTTTCACTGAAAGTTAAAGATGAGCACATCTCTGAGGAGACCTAAAGTAATAAATCTGGGACTAAAAAAGAGGGTTTAAGCAAGAAAGACGACAGCATGAAATTGTGTGGTAGGTACACATAAGAATGCGCATAAGAAAATGTGATACATGTTGCATTTGCCTCTGTTGTGTGCCATCCTCCTATGTCATGCTTTACTTCATTTATCTGCTTTTAGTATTGTTAACTGCTTCTGGCTGCTGACTTGACTTTGTTCTATCTCTTCGTGGGAAGCTTTTCGGTAGTAACTTACATAATGCGTTTGTTCTTGGACTGTGTGTAAACTGTAGAGATGTATTTGAAAAGCATGTCTACAGTTTACAAAGGGATCTGACTTTATTTCTATTAAGTCAGTTGTGTATATTTATTGTAGCTCGTGGGTTCACTTTCTTTGGTCCGTTTATTTAGGAACTCCCTGTGGTTATCTAATAAGCTTCATTGTATAAAGAGCAGCAACACAAAAAGGCACACAAAAGATGGCAAGTCAGTGTCCTGTACATGTGGTATATGTATGCTATGCATAGACAAGACAATGTCAGGAACGTAAGTAAATGAATGAGCGGAATGCATCTGCATTACAAAGAGATTTTGACAACGTTGCTTCTAGAAGGCAATTTACCCTTTTCCCACTGACTGACTTGTAGATTGTAGAGCATTTTTATGTGGGATATATTTTACTTCTTTTTTGGATGATGTGCTTTTCGTGAAGTCATTTGTTTAAGGAGAGAAAGCCTGACTAAAATGAATGTTTGCCTATCGTGACGTGAACCAGAGAAAATTAGTTAAGATAAGGCCTGGAACCTTAAAAGGGAAAGCAAAAGTGCGGCACAATGGTGTAAGTATGTGTGGAAGAAAATATTGTTAACTAGATAAAATATGAGAGCATTTTCCCACTCCAGAAGAAGAACTGTGTCATGCTTGCATGCATAATACTCGCACACACACTTTCCAAATGTCTGTGTGAGCTTTTGGAATGAACTACTTCTCAAAGAGGACTAGGACTGCAAACTATAATATTATGCATCCATCTTACTCCTTTGTCTTCATTGAAGTAGTATTATTGTAAGCATATACCTACTGTATGTGGTGTGAAAACTGTAAATTCATGAATTCACAAAATGAAACAAGAGTATGGAAGGAAAGCTACTTCCTTCCACAAAGGCATTTCATTCTTAGTATTATTCTAGAATAATTTTTTACCGTTCGCACACACAAGAGCCTTTCTCTCTCTCGCTAGTTATTTTTATTCTTTTAAAATCCTCTCCGTAATACAAATGTTATGCTTTCGCAAAAGTTTTGGCAAAACTATGCTTGAAACATCACAGGAAACGGAAAAGTTTACATAATTTTGTAGTGCATACATAAGTCAGTCACACTTTTACGAGGGATGTGGTGAAAAAACTACTGCTACGTGTAATTTGAGACATTCTGAGAATTTTTTTCTTCAACTAATTTTTTAACTTTTCATACCATCTTTTTGAATTATTATTAGATACCTAATATCATATACCTATATGGAATGTATACATTTTTATTTTTAGGGTAAATTTTACGGCAACTTCCACACTCCACACCAACGCACAAAAAACTTTTTTTTGCAAAGAAAATTCCACTTTTCACTTTCTATGAGTATGGAATTAAAGAATTGCTGAAATGAAAACATGCAAGGCTTCCAAAGATTCAGTTCATTTACAGACGCACATCAGCCCAGCCCCTTCACGTATTGCTACTATTATTATTACGTTTATCTACAGAGTAGACATGTAAACAGAAGTAAACAAGTGAAAGTGAACCGAAGCGGCAAAAAGTATCTGCACATTGCACTACATATCCTGAAAATGATATTGCATTGGTGTTACACTATCATCACAGTATCACCACCATACCACCACTCAACCTAGTAAAGTCACATAAACGGAGTTAGCACAAAAAATGGATAGATATATACTATTTAGGTAGATCCCATATTCCATAAAGGATGATGTGTCAGGAGAAAGTAATATGCTGCTTAATCCAGCAATCTTGCAAACCAAATCCGCTTCTACTTATTTGTTGGCAAACAGCTGTATGAAAGTATGGAAAAACGACTAATGCGAACTTGGATTCTACAAGTGAAAGCTACTGGTTGAAATATGCTACTTCGTTTAATTTGACCTTTTTGTATAGATTCGTCTAAACTTTCATTTCCTGTTTGAACATTTTTGAGATTGCATTGGATCAAGACAGACAGACAGACGGACAATGACTGAGCGAATTTCCAATTCAATATTCCTTCTATCGGATAAAATCTTATGTGTATTCCAGCATGTCTTGTGGTAGTACAGCTACTAGTCGCCCATAAGAAAAGGCTCATTTGCTTTATAGCAGTCTACTGAAATGAAATTGACAATATTACTAGTTTTTATAGATGTAGGTACATTTGTAAGAATACGCAAGTGTAGAGTTCAATATTCAACTGATTATATGTGTCTGAAAAGCAAAAGGAGAAATGATGTGTATGGTTATAGCTTCTCTTGCACCATTCAACTCTAGTTTTTCCTTTTCTTGCAACTAACTTCACTTTTGTATTATCTTGTTAAAAGGAAAGTCGGTCAGTCAAGGAAGGGAAAGTCAGTTTTCCTTCTGGAAATGGTTTTGTTCGTTTCGTGTGTTCTATGATATGGAATAGCAAGTGAACGTTGTACACCGTAAATGAAATGGATGCTGATTTGGTTTCGTATGGGTGCCAGTGCCAAGGAAAGGCTGCAACATGAATTGAGCTAAGTAAAGGGAGAAAGTGAGGATAAGATGAAATTAGATCAGTTACTTTTACTTCTTTTTTTCACGAGGCAGCTACACCGAGTACGTAAATCCGTATGTACATTTTATGTGCCGCGATTGTACAAATGACAACGTATTTTATTATAGAAGACTTAAAGTTACTTTGGTGCTAGATTTCTCTCTGAGTTGAATGGCTCGATCTCCGGTACTTTGGCACAATCCTCCTTTGGCACAATCCCCCTTTGGCACAATTTTTCATGCGAAAGCAATCAG
>JAQFXM010006074.1:0-13826 GCA_034693345.1 Entomobrya multifasciata | reverse complement strand
CCACCACTAGCAGCAGCAGACGATGACGCAGATGCCGATCCAAGTCCGGATGCAGCAGCAGACGAAGCTGCGGATGAGGATTGTGGACGTCCTATTGAAAAGTTTAAAATTTAGAATTGTTGATACGGTTTTGTGAGTTTAGCACTTTTGTGGTAGTAGAATTATAAATACCTGCTACAAATTGTATCAGAACTATTAATCCAAAGAGAGCTAGTAATATTTGGGATATCGTTCTTTGCTTCATTTTATTTATTTTTTAAAGATCAAGTTTTTAAAATCTGAATGACGAATTGGACGTCTGCGGCAGTTTAATGATTTCCAGTTGTAATGATACCGAACCCAAGATTGGTTTCGATCTAACGTAAATACAAAGTAAACCCGGTCTGATTTATACTCAAAAAAGTTGGTTAATGAAGATGGAAATAAGCAAAAACGATGACGTTAATTTCACTACCTTGTGTAACGTTGTGTGACTTCTGAGAATGAAGAGGTGGTTACACTGGATTTTCATGCCAAAATGACGATCATGATGATTGCTCATCTCTGGACTAAGACAAGGTAAATATAACAGAGCATAAACATACAATGAATATTGACTTTTTAAGATTATAATTACTCGCTAATTAGCTGATTTAGTACATTTCTTGGGTAAACAATTTACTCTTTGGAACTTCTCAAGGTGACGCCGATATTTGCGAATCAGAAATTTGCATGATATCGCCAGTATTCAATTACGAGATATACGTAGAAGCGCATTAATGTACATGACAGATTTTCAAAAAATACTACTTAAATATTATCATAATTATACCATATAATTCTGTATAAATGTACCTAAATAGACGTTGAAAATATCGTTTGTGGACGGATGAAGGACATCATTGTCAAAGATAAAGATGTTTGCTACAACTTAGACTCTGACTAGGTATGCATACCTATGTATGTGTATTATGTTGACTGAAATTATGAAGATGGTTCTATTCTATTTATTCTGGGAATTCCAATACATTGACAATGAGAAGGTAAACATTTTTGTTATCTCACATTTGTGAAATAAAGTTTAGGTATTTATTATCCATAAAAAAAACTAGGGTGGATAGAAATGAATGCCAACCGGAAGTAGACAAAGTTTGTCTTATGCTAAACTTAAATTGAACGGATGCGCTGTTCACAAAAAGTTTACATAATCCTGTTATTATACAGACACGTTTTGGTATGTTATGTTGTATTAATTTTAAATCCAAAAACTGTTCTTGTGTCATTTCGTCATGCAAGGCGGGGGCGGGGTAATGTTTTTAGGAAGGTATTTTTTCTTCGTATGAACAACGGATTCCAAATTAATTTAATGCAAAACTCCATATAATAGAGAACGAGGACACATGAAATACTAATGAAGATAATTCTATTGACGCAAAATCCGAAAATATGCATGAAAAATTAATTATGCGTTATAAAATAGGCACAAGAAAGACCAAGTATGTATTTTGTGAGAAATAAACTATAGTTTTTTAATATTACTCTTTTTTAAGAAATAAAATTACAGACAGAGATCTTTTTAAAAATTATTTTTCAACTTTTTCAGCAATAACTTCAAGGGTTTTAGAAGGTGTACCTCCACGGTAGGTATAAACTCTTGGAGCCTCGTTCCCATTTTGCTCAACAATTGTAGCTTGGCCTCCTGGAGGAACATTTGCGAATCGAGTTTGAATTCCATTATTATCACTACCAGAATAGACACCGTAATCGCCATTAGAATAGTCTGGTGGTCCATAGCCGTAAGGATCATAAGGGTAAGGTGGGAAATAAGGTCCAGGAGATCCTGCATTAGCTGAGGCATACGCACCGCCACCATTCCAATAAGGAAATCCCCATGGACCGGGACCACCATATGATCCACCTGTACCAGCGTATGCTCCACCTGGCCCAGCGTATGCTCCACCAGGACCAGCGAATGCTAATGAATAACGAATAAAAAATTATTATTTCACACATGAAAACTTACATATTATTTCATTATGAAAACATTTCCAGAGAACGTAATTATACCTTGCGCATTTCCTGCTGAAGCGTATGTTCCAGTTGGACCCCCACCAACAACTGCACCTGGTCCTCCACCAAACCGTGTCTGAATCACTCCACCTGCTCCACCATTTTTGCTAGTCACTATAACTGATCGTGTACCACTTGGATCGGATGAAACAGACGATCCGGCAAAAGATGTTTCCCCTGAAACTAAAAAAATCAGTACACAATTAATCATGGATCGGATCACCTTTTAAAGGTCACGTGTAATAATATTAGAGGTCAAAATAAATCACTCACCATTCCAAACAGTGCCGACAATGGCACAAAGTAAAACGGTCTGAAAATATGTCATTTTGCCCCTTATGAAAGGAGTAGCACTTGTATAATAGGAAATCTGTTTGCTGATTACGTTGTTCTCGTGAGATTTCTTTGTTTCTGACTAATACACTCTTTTGATGAGCTAAATTAGTATTTAAATATATATAACACTAACGCTAATTATTAATGCACGAATGTATTTTTACGCATATCAATGTTTGCTGTAAATATAACAAGCGTTTGCTTACGAGCGTGTTTTGTTGTGAAGCCGTTTTGTCTCAATACTTGTTTGTAAGTGCAAACCGCGTTATAAGTGTATGCTCAGTTTTAAAAGATTCGGAAGTGAATATTGCGCATTGAAAAAGCTACAGGTACAATATACAACAAAGGATGGTTCTATACTAAATCCAGTAAAGTAGAAACTCGAAGAGTGTAAAATGTAATTTGCAAACAAGAAGCTTTGTTTGGATTTTGAGTTTTTGAGATTACGAACGATGACAGCCGACGGGTACTAAACTAAATTCCCATGCGTCATGGCTATTTTTCTACCAGAGCTCTCATCATCAACTTTACTTGTGGTTATTTTTGCAGTGCAGACAAATTTTTAGTAATATGTAACTCCTACTTATGCACATTATCAACAATAAGACAGGTTTGCACGTACAACAAAATAGCAATCAACTACGTAATTCGTGCAAAAACGTGGGCACATGTACCACATAAATGCACTAAGTCAATGTACAGAAAGAGAAGTCCATGGACCTGAACTTCATTTTATGTTCTTTTAGTCATCATCATCAAACCGGCCAACTTCTTTTCAGTATTCTTATACTAAAATTAACGCATGTTCGACACGGCAGCCAATATAAATTAGGATTAGTGATTACTATTTTCCACCAAAGTAATATCACTTTATACTCCTGATAATAAACAATTTGCAATCTATATGGTAAGGGGAAATCCTATGTTGAGATTTTACAAGAAGTAGAACATGATCCTTGTGAATACTAACGACTTCTTAGAATTTACCTTCTTGTAAACAATTCAATACTATTCCTCTCTTATCAAATACTAGCCATTATCATCAATATGAATCATGCATGTATGATGTATGGATAGATATTTATATTATTTTCCAGTGCAATTTTTTTGTGAATTATGAAGTTTAAGGAAAAAATTGAAAATGATCTTTGTTCGGACGTTGATTTCAAAAATATATATGTAATTATGTCCACAATAAACAGAAAACACCGAAATTATTCTCGTAAACAAAATACCACAAATCAGTCTTACAAGAAATTAATCATATGAATTATTTTCGAAATGATTTTTTTGACTGTCTCGGAAGGAAACTTGTTTTGCATACTAAAAAAAATTGTAATATTTGTTACCAAAAAACTGGATTTGATAAAAAAGTGACAATGACGTAAGTTGCATAGTGTGTTAAAGAAGAGTTGCAGATGCACACGTAGAAGTAAAAGGTGTAGTCGTCATAAGAGTAATTTCATGTAGGATTTTTTAGCAATAAAACATGTCTTGATAGACTCGTGTTAGTCCTTAAGATCAATCAGTACAAAAAAATCACCGCCTCCTCCACGAGTCAAGACGGTCTTCTTTTAAGTACATCCATGACGGTCAAATGAATGACAGGATATTTTAGTTCTGCTTAGATAAAATGTGACAAATAAATCGTAGCATAACAAAATGTTGATCATAAGGTCATTTTTTATTTGATAAATTTGCATGAAGTTTTACTTACTGTGTAAGCATAACATCAGCGGGAAACAACGTAAAATTCGTTAAATATTAAATATTTCCAGTTAAAGTAATTTACTTGCTAGAATAAGCAAATTACGTATTCATTTATCACCTCTTCAATCATATTCAAATTAACGCTTTTACTTGCGATAAATTATTTAAGCATAAAATATAGCTTGAAAAATAAGTATCACGTTATAACGCTATTTTGCCATTTGAGCAAAGTGTCTCATTCTCACTCATAACGAATTGAATCTGTATTGGATCACTGACTACCTACCTGAATTTAATAAATCAATTGAATGGCTATACTAAAATAAAAGTTATCTGCAAAAAGCTTAAGAGAAGCTACAGGACAAAACATTAGAAAATCTCCAAAATACCATTTATTTATGACTACGTGTACAATATGATATGATAAGGTTGTCCTTGTCATTGGAATTATTTTTCGTACGTGGAAGCGAATAATGCAAAACTGAATGCCGAAAATGAGTGAAGTTCTAGAAACTTTCATGTATCTTTGGTTAATTTTTTCCTTATGGGGAATGTTAATTTTAGACATAAATTTGCTACAAAAACTTTCTACTGTCCATAATATGAAATAAAAAACTAAATGCAGTCTAAAAATTATCATCACTATAAAACATCTGTGATTGCAATATTGCATTGTTCATTCTATTGTCACGAAGATATCATGCATTTGCAGACCCTTATCTTGTGATAAAGTAAAATATATTTGATAATGTACTACTAAATTTTCCGAGAACGTTATCAGTAAGGAAGGATGAATCACTTAACGTTTCATTATTTGCAAAGTGTGAATTAGAAAATTTAGCACTACTACGCACTAACCCTGTGACACCTGGACAATCTTACTGATAAAATGAGATGGTCAATTTGCATTGGCTTTTATGTATGAACAATGTTTTGGTGGACCCGATAATTTTGAGTATGTGAAATGGGATGATTCATTATAAATAATACAATATCAAATGGTATAAATAAGTGAGCAAATTTGTATTTGTTACGATTTGTAAAAGTGTGATCCAACTGAGTTGATTGTTCATTTTAAAATTTGACAAAAAAACGAGCTTCAAAAATGGCAAAATTTTATCGTGCTGCAGTTTTCGTTGTGCTTTTTGTTGCAGTGATTGTAGCTGCTCAAGAATCCGACAACGCAGATAACATGCAGTCAAAGGACGTGAAATCAGCAGAAACGGTTTGTGATTTTGTTTAAAAGTGAAAATTGGACAAACATAGTTCGTTTCATTAATGATTTCATTCAATTTTAAATTTTTAGAAAATATTCTGTACCAAGATATATTCACCTGTGTGCGGAAGTGACGGGAAAACGTATGGAAACGAATGTGAATTCAACAAAGCCAAGCAAACAAAACAAGGTAAGAAATCGACAGCGCTTGATTAAATTATTTAGCAATTGATACACAACTGTGGAATAGGTTTAAAGGGAACGCTGTTGTAAAATGAAAATTCTATATTTAACAGAGCTAACGTTTAGAAGTGGATCTTGTGATGAGTAAGAAGAGAAGCAGACACGTTGCGTTTGTCAAAGCGGAGTTCAAAATCCAATATCTGCTTGATGGAATTAATGAATCCAAATAATTTAACTGATTGATAAACAAACATTTTTTAGTTGTTCCTTCATTTTTGTACATTACTTGTGTTTCAATAATAAAATTATAATACCATTACACCCATATTGAACTCTGGTGAACTAAATTGTACGTGAGATATTTAAGATTCAGCTCATGACATTTTTAGCTCATTCGAGTCAAAAATAGACTTGACCCCGGACAAAAATAACTTTTTAAGCTATAAAATCAAGGCCCAATTCATTGAAAGATTGACTAGTAAAGAATAAACACATTTTATCACAAAAATATTCAAAACCCCTGCAAAAATAAATGTATGAATTCCTTGATTAAGTCTTGTATCTTGCAATAGATAAAACGAATTATGAATACAAATAATCGCAAAACTGGGAAAAAGAATTAAGCAATTTATAGCAAACAGCAGACAGAATTCTTGACGCACAATCAGCTTATCCATTCTTGACAGCAACTTTCACGTGTGTGCCATGTTGAACTCAAAAGTGTGCAAAATGATGATGTGTAATAAGTGTATAATAATTCGTAGTTTCGCTTGTACAATTCATGGGTGCATATTCTATTCCAACTTAAGAAAAATGCATAACCTTGAATCAAGAACAAATATATAGCAATGTCCTAACCGGATCGTTCCGAATTTTTAAACTGTTAACAAGTTATTTGTTGTTTTACAATGTCAAGTAATTAACTACAAGTTTCTTCCAGCTATTGTTTTGGTGCACATAAATTCGACGCAGTTGTTAATTCTCTGTTTCTTCAGAACTTCAGACTACCATGCCTTCTTTCATAAATTCTTTTTATAGTAAGTCGTATTTCATGTCACCACCGCTAATCGCGTCTGTGCTGATTATTTTGACTTTTTCGTCATTTACACCGGAGAAAATTTGTGTTGAAGGAAGAACGGACAATTCAATTTTAGGATACTATCTTCAGCTCTATAATTCGATAAACTCTTACAGATCAAAGCATACCATTCCAGCTTTGAGATGGAATCGAACGGTATAAAACAATTTTGTTGCGCTTTGATGTCATATTTAAAGTTTTTTTGTTAAGCATAAATAATTCATTCCGGAAGATGGAAATTATTGTATGGGTTAAAATGTAACTATTTGTGGAAGGTAATAGGAAAAGACTACATGTGAACTTTTTAGCCAGTAACTATTTTTCGAAAACGCAATGCATTTGCTAATAAAACGCGTTGCAACTCGATTTTTTTGCATTTACATACATACAAAAAAAACTTCGCTGTAGGTCGTTTTCTGGTCAAATGCATTGCGTTTTCGAAAAATAGTTACTGGCTAAAAAGTTCACATGTAGTCTTTTCCTATTACCTTCCACATTTGTTTTAGCTGACAGAAGCAGCCGAATATTTGGCTGTCCGAATCGTAACGGCACCTAATTCATTTGATTTTGGCGAATCTGAGGGAATAAACTTCTTTGTCAGTTCAGGAACAATCCGACCATCAGTGGCCTTTGTCACTGGAAGCTGGTACAATGAATCATTTCGATACGATTACGTTCATCCTGGTTATAATCCTTCAACCCTAAATTTCACAGAAATGATATGGAAATCTTCAACTTCGATTGGAATTGGATCATATACGAGCCACAATCATACGTCGATTGTCGCCAAATTCGACCCTGCGGGAAATGTTAAAGGGAAGTTTAGGCAAAATGTGATACCAGTCTATAAAAAGTTGTAAACGTGTAAATTTAAGTAAAATAAAATTTTGATTGAGAGTTCTAATAAGTTTTATTTTGTAAAAGCGAATACGTGTAATCTTCTTAGACATTCTTAAATTAAATCTCTACAAATCTTAATGAATTATCATTCGAAATCAATCAGCAAACTCAGCTCAGCAGAATAGAGCTAACAAGCCTGTTTTCGTTGGGGCATTGCGAGAATCTGCGTGGTCACTGTCACATTTATCTTTTAAGTTGTCAAACTTATTCAAAAACCAGTGATCGCTCTCCATCTGTAATTTTGTTTAAAACATTTTAGTGACTCGGAGTACTGACTGGCTTTAAAATGAAAAATTATTATTCCATAATTATTGCGTGCAATTAGTAAAAAAGTTGAAATTTGGTCGTAAAAACCGCATGAAGCATTTTCCACTGTACGTGTACATGAAATACTGTAGATGGTTCGGGTTGGTAAACTTACTCGCAGGTTTATGGTTAAAATTTGAAAGCTGATTTAGTTCTTTTCTGTGTGCGCTGCATAAAAGCAAACATATTATTTGAATCGCTCTCTGCATCACAAACAGAAAACATAAAATAAAGTTGTTTATATTTTTAGTATTATATGAATCTTCTGAATCAAGAGCTTTGATATATTAAAACTGTTTACACTGGCAGGTTTCTCCGTGAACCAATTGCAATACACGCAGAAGTACAAGTCACATGTAGAAGTCATATGAATGACTAAAAATTTGAGCTAGAATGGTGTCTGTACACTGTGTAATGAACACATGTCATGTTGATATCAAATAACAACAGCGTTTACGACTACTCTTAACTCACATAGGTACACAAAATAATTATAAATAATAAGCGATGTCAATAAAATGACGATCATATTTACATTGGAAGATAAATGGCTGAATAGTCATCCACTTTTTATTTTAACCGAAAACTGATTATTTAAAGCTGACACTTTAATATTTTAATTTTACTTGAAAGAGTGAAGAGTGTAGTAGTATATTTTACAACTAATGTTACCATTACCGGAATGCTTCGAAATGGAATCACGCAATTCTCCAATATCTCGAAATCGCCTTGTGAGAAAGGTCGTTGCTGAAGAATTTCGACTGAGGGATTTGCCTCAGGGCACTGCAATTTCATGTTGGTGGATGACATTACCAGTAATGTATTATTTGGCGGTTATTGCTGGAGGCGTATTAGCAAGCATCAGTGTTGGAGATGTCTTGGCAGCCTTTGATAATAATTGCATACTTTTTGCAAATGCCACCATGAAAGGCCTAGATGCATTGGTCAATGGGTCAAAACTTCTGAACAGAGAAAACTTCGAAGTTAATACTTGGGGGGATATGGACTCGTGTATGGTTCCGGAGTATTTATCCGCTGCATGTGTCATTTATGCTGGAATACTCTTGGTGATGGTTTTACAGTGTGGTCGTGGAGGTGGAAAATCGGCTTTCCGAGGACGGGGGTATGTAATCCTTTTAGATTTTCATTTGTACATCCGCATATTCCAATATACATACATTCCATCATCATTGAAATGCTTATTTCTGTATTATACAACATTATTATAGGATTGCGGAATCATGGAGAATTGTTCCGGTAGCATTTTTCTTCAACTTTGTTTTCTTGATCCTGTCTTCCATCATATTTGGATACATTCAAAACGGTTTTTCTACTTTTTGTGACGGAATGGACCAGAAGGGATCCAATAATACTTTAGGCAATTATTCAAGGTGTGTATGATAGGAAACCATTAATTATCACGTTTATATTTCCTTCATATATAATGATATGTGAAGGTAATTAATCCGTATCACAGTCAATCTTGATCTTTCATTCGTGTAAATGTATTTAGGTGCTCAACTGTTTTGCAGTTTTCCTTTCCGTGGTGGGATAAATATAACACCAATTTATACGTGGAATATGTTCTTGCCAAGGTACAAAAAGAGTTTATTCAGCGCTTTAATACAATTTATTAGCTTACATATTAAGAATTAATTGTTTAAAATTACATGTATATTGAATTTGTTTAGACGGGTGCATCATTACAATTGGGAGGAAGTCTTCTTGCATGCGTCACCATCATAATTCGTTGCTGCCTTCCAGCAGACTTCATTGTTTATCGTCGCAGGAAAATTATAATGGCTCCAGGAATACAGTCATCTTGGGAAGATGACAGATCTGATAATTTGGATGGGGTTGTCACAAGTAATGCTACCACAACGGTTATCTGTCACAACCCACCAACTGAAGGAGATGGTTACTTGACTTTAGAAAATACAACGGATGACACAGAAAGTTTACACTCAAGTCACTCAGACGCTCATCTTGTTGCCCATTCTTCCTCGTCGAACGCGGCGATTGTGTCTAAATCAAAAATGAGTAAACGCTGATAAACGAACTCATTTGATTTGAGAGAACGCTGATTTGAGTTGAAATAATCATTACACATGTATGAATCTCACACAAACGTTTTACGCATTAAATATTTTTAGTTGTTTTATAATGACACAATATTATGTAGTATGAGTCACATTCGGTGAACATTTTAAAATAATTGAATCGCAGTTTTAAATTAGTTCAAAATGTAAATACATGAAAACTCTAAAATAGGTTATTAAACGTTTTTATAACATACATACCCCGCCAAAGTTACAATTCACGGATTCCAGATTATGTTCACGTTTTTGGTCAAACGTTTGTGACAACAGCAGAGTTTCTGTTGGATTGTGATGACATTGGTACTGGTGGCGCTACTGATCCTTGGGTAGCAGCGTTCAAAATAGGATATTGTGGATACATGGTGGATATATTTCTATAGTCGTTTGTACTACCACCACCTGTTGTTAGTGTTGTTGGAAATAAAGCTGGTGATGGAGGCGCTGGAACGTAAACACAATAAAACTGTGGCGAAGGATAAGTGTTCACGATGCACCTAAGGTCATCGATGAATTCTTTCACCATAAACAAACTACATATTTTAAATATGGATTCCATAATGATTAAGGTAGTTCCAAAAATGTCCCTCCGACTTAATGACCCTTGAGGTGGAAACCATAATATCAAGAAAAGCTTGAGTATCAAAAATGCCAACATGACAGTAGAAAATTGAAACCAAGTGTTTGCTTTCGCGTAAGCAATTAAGGGTTCACTTCGCTGTGAAATAAAAAGAAAACTATAAAGTTTTTGTACAAAGTACTCTAGTGTAGATTACATATTTGGAAAACTAACCCTTCTCGCAGCGGAAAATAAGTTGAAAGCCATCACGATTTGAAACGAATTGAAGATAATTGGACCCAGAAGAAATAGTTTGACTGTTTTAAACATAAAGTTTAGTTACTTTAGTTTGTAAGGACAAGGACACAGATCAGATCTGTAATAAACTGATTGCTTTTTATACTCACGTGATGGTACTCGAGTTGTTGTATCATTGTAAACAATTTCATTCGAAATGGGCGAAAGCAGTTTTTGAAGGTAAATGAATACAAGTAAACTTGCAAATACCTGTTAGAAAAATAATTTCAGGGTTATGTATTTAACTAAAGTTTGTATTAGGAATTTAGAAAGATAAGCTGTTAGATATTTTCTGTAAGAATGTACCATGTCGATAGCTGCAATAAAACGAATCGTCAGAGAATTTCTCCAGGGACTCCTGTGGCTTATCATATTGGACTTTATTAAGTAACTAATTGTTCCAGTTAGGTCAGTCAATTCAATGCCGATGTTTATTATACACAAATGAATAGTAAGTACAGATACAGTAAAAGTTAAAAAGAGCTTCAGCATGCAACGCAGTACTCGGGGAAGTAAAATTTTGTTTTTGCCAAATCAAATCCGCGATCCTTTTCATGCATACATATTGCAAGGTGTAACATAATGCGAAATATTCAGTACAATAAGAGCATGATATACTCAATTCTCACCGTTCATATTCTTGAATTTAGTGTTATTTTGCTGGTTGTGGGCCAATGAAATGAAATGGGGCCAAGCGGCCAAGTATTTTTAGTTGGAACAGAACATAAGTTCGGAAAATAAAATCTCGAGCATACGATGACTCTGGTTTCTATTACGGTGTGCTTATTTATTGATGCATTTGCTAGCTAGCTATCTGAACATGTCATATTAGTCAGTTCAGTTGCATGACGCACAAAGTCTTTTCTCGTGGGATAAACATTTTTAAGATGTACAAAATTTTGTCTATTTAAGTAGTTTACTATTTCTACTATGCTAAGAGTATAAAATTTAAAAACTAGATGCCAAAAATGGCAAAGCGTGGCAGAGAAAAAATGCATATTTTCGTTGTTTTCAAGGACTTCATGAGAGTTTTTTCACACGTTCCTTATTTTTTAAAGCTGGAATGGTGAAAGATGTAGTTGCTACAGGGCTATTAAAATCGTGATCCAGAACCTCTACGGATGTAGACGTTGAAGGAAGATTAATATCTGCAGATGTAACGCTACGTGCCAACACTTGTTCATCAGATATGTTACGAACACCGAAACGCCGCCTTCCGTAAACGGTGAAATCCACTGGGATGAAACAGCGTAATATCATTACAAACAAGGTGATTAGCCATCCGAAAAATGTTACAAATGATGACACCTTGAAAATTTAATGATTGAAATATTTTTAGTTTGATGGAAAATTCCAACATGCATTTCATTTACATTTTAAACCTATAATTATACATTTTATGTTTACCTGGGCGAGAATATAATTCAGATATAGATTTGTGTTGTACTGGTCGTGGGGAAAACGGAATACTAAAATTTCTTTGCACCTATAAGGTATAAGAAATAAACACATCAATATATTTATAACTCACTTGATTTCAAATTCGTAATGACTTCTAATTTCATGCCTTGTAACTTTCCACTTCAATGAGTAGAATTCTTCTATCAACAAAAAATCAAGCTGGTCTACAATATTACTAAAACACTTTATATTGAGTTAAAAGTTCCTTACGTTGTTATATTGCTTGCTAATTCTCCCGAATCCGTCTCGGATCTCAAATTATTGCAAAAGAACGTTAGCCCTCCAGTTGTCTTTGCAAAAATGATTGTCGAAATTATAAAGAAAGTGAGATTGGTGAGCAACGCTGGCGGAACAATTTGCCACGATTGAGTAGCGCTGAAATATATTTTAAAGGATTACATGCAAACATAATTTCAAACAATTTATGAAAACTGTCATGTATTTTGATTTGAAGCAGCATTTTGTTTCGAACTACCTTCGTTTAGTTATTCCACCTCTTCCACACTGAAGAAACATGATGCCCCACATTCCCCCAAAAATGGCCGAAGCTGCAGAGCAATATTCTGTAAACGTACAATCCGAAAGAGCTCCATACTGCTCAACCACAATGTTATCGTCGTAAAGGGTCAAATTCTGTCCACTTGCAGCAATTTCGTCAAGGCCTCTAACAGTTATTCTTGCATAAAGAACACAATTATTTGTAAATGCTGCTAACAAAGATCCTATGCAAATACTTGTTGTTATTCCAGCAGCGACTATCACAAAATAGCTTGCCACTGTGACTATTTTCCACAAAGGTGAAATCTCAGTCTCAGATCTCTCACGAAGCTCTATTTCCTCTTTAATTAGTTTCTTCCTGGGAGAAACTTTGGAGAATGGATTGGACATTGGCGTTAATTGCATTGTTACAATCCACCATTTTTGTAATTAGATTGCCTTATAATTAATTAGGATACTGTGCTGAATATAACCAACTGATCTATCATTTTTGCTCTTGTTTAATGTTAAATATTTCAATTCCACGGCTGATATTGGGTTCATATGATATTCCAATACGCAAAAGTTAAACCGCAAAATAAATACGGTACGTGATGACTGGTGACAAAACAAACAGCAGCCTCGAAAGATTATGTAAACAATACATTGTACATATACTAGCCTAGCTACGTTGCAATTATAGACATAATGTACCATTTCATTTATCTTTGGCATACACAATATCTCGTCACTCCATTTTGTGTTTCATCAACGTAACGTAACATCGGTGGATGTGAATTATGTTATTAAAGGTGAGGTCTAAGAGCTTTATCATCATTGAAAGGAAGCTTTTAATATTACCTACACTCCCACCTGTGCGTTGAATAAATATACACACTTAATCTGTAAAGATGATATGACTCTGTAAATAGAATTTTTCTTGCATATTCATGAGTCATGAGACGGACCAAGATTCTGTATAAATATTCATTTGTGCATCATTATTATTTGTAGTAGAAATGAATTGCATATGTGGTATAAAATACTTGTTGCACGATGTACTAGTACTATACGCATGGTAAGGTAGGAAGGTGTGATGAAAATCGTCCAGTTCCAGTAGATTTAACACCAAATTGCATACTTCCGCTTACTATTCAA
>JAQFXM010006073.1:0-13828 GCA_034693345.1 Entomobrya multifasciata | reverse complement strand
AGATAACATTCGATTTTTATTTAGCATTCGTCACATTTTCAAGTTGGATGTAACCTCAAAGTTTTTTATTCTTTTAAGTAATGCAGTTTTTTTGTTGTGCATGCACTGTGTACCCTTCCAGCAGCAAAAACAAAGTTTGCAAAATCTGCAAGACTCTTTAATACCTTTACCAAACTCTGTATTGTCAATCAATTATATTCACCAGAAATGGTTTGACATACACAGAAATATGAATAGACATTATATTCAATACAAAAGTCATTTCTGGACTACCCCCAAAGCTTGTAGCTTTTACCACAACGGCTTTGATAACACCGATCCCGAGGATTGTTCGTATTCCACAGCCAGTTCACAATTAAACTTTTCAATGATACTTACCGAACCCAGTCCCAACCACCAATACTATCATTCACCACGACGCCAACCCTTCTATGGAAAAGTAAATACGTACCAGATGAACATTTACAATTTTATACCTTTCAGATTTTTTACAAGGTCCAAGTATTCCACAAGACAGCACTGGATTACAGTACCCTGTCCATATGATATATCGTCATACACTTTATGTTCGGAAAAATGGACCAAGTACAGATTTCCTGGTTTTATTTCGACCCTTTGGGGTATCCACTTGGTTTGCTTGGTTAGGCGCACTAGTTGTTACTGTGGTAGCCTTGTCTTTGGTTTCAATCAAATCAAGAACATCATCAATTTTCTTTCATTTCGAGCAACGTATTTTCTGGGCGATCTCTACAGTTCTTCAACAAAGTGACAACGTTGCTACAGATCAGATTAAAACAGACCAACAGGAAGATGGTGGAATTGTAATTCTAATTATGTCTTGGATCCTAGCCTCATTTATCATATGCAACTTTTATACTGGCTCCCTTTTCTCTTTTATGACAACCGACAGTTTACCTAATAACTTGCCTGAAACTTTGAAAGAAGTCTTTTTAAGCAAAATATTTATTGGAACGACTGCATATCATTATCACCCAAAATACCGAGTTAGAAGTTCAATTTTAAAAGATATTGTACTGCCACACTTAATTAGCGAAATTAGTGATGTTAGTAATGAGACATCTTCTTACTTTTATTGGTTACGTAAAACCATGTATTTTGTGAATGAATCGAATAAATTTGATCTGGCTAAAAAAATTCACGAAGGAAAAGCTATAAATATTGGCGGAGGCAAGACTCTTCCCATACCTCATAAAATGTTTGCAATTCTTAGTTCGGAAAGTGACTTGAAAATACTAAATGAGTTTATTCAAAGAGGAACAGAATATGTGGCTGTAGGAAATCAGGATCCTACAACCCCATTTATTAGCAGAACTCCATGGCTTGCCTCAAGAAACTTTTTTCTTCCTTTGTTTGAAAACGTTCTGAAACGATTGTCCGAATCGGGGTTATATGAACGGTGGACAATGATGTGGAGAAATTCGTATTACTTTCGCGAGCACATGAGGGCCAGATATTACTATTGGCAAACCCAGTACCCAGTCAACTCTGATACATCAGCAGCTTTTAATAATACGCTATTTAATTTTGTCCCCTGGTATCAAAGGCCTAACACTACCTATCATCGTCATTATATTCCTCCAACGAAAAATCTCAAAATAAAAAATATTCATGCATACCTGTCATTTGGGGATAAAAGGGTAAATCTTTTAGTGGAACCGAGTCCGTTGTCAATGACATCAACAACAATGCCTTTTGTGATTTCATCTATTCTTCATGTTCTGTGCATAGTCATTTTTATTGGGGAATGGTTATGTGGATTGTTGAAAGAAAAGTTGAGAAGAAATCAGAGAAGGGAAAACTATTTACACGCAAACGAAACACTTATTATAAAAGTACAGCCACTGTATAAACTTGTATAGAGTTAAATGGCGTTTATTGCGGTGCTTTTTAAATTAATATATTAGTTATAATATCGTTACAAAAATTCATGATAAGTTAAAAAGATCCTTATGCAAAATATTTTCAGTAAAATTATTTTAAGGTTTTCGAACAAATGAAGCACTACGTCTTCACTCATTATCAGAGAGATCAGGATAAGATGTAGCAACATACTGACCGCGACTACCAATGGTCCATGTCTGAATCTTGACTTTATTTCCATTTAAGCTAATCGGGCACTTGGAATCGGGCCTTGCAAGGAAGCATATCGTGTAAATAGACATCTCAAACTCTGGGCTGGTTCCAATAAACATGGATGACACTGGTTTGCCTTCTCCCATCCACGTAAAAGTATGCTCAATGATTGACCCCTTCTAAAAATGTAATCAAATTAAATGAAAAGTTACATTTGGATCAACAACTTTGTACACCGAGGTGGCATTTGCATATATTAAAGATTTACAGATCCTAAATCAACATAATCCATGTATCCCAAATAGTTAATTTGGTCCCGATCCTCTTCAATTGCAAACTGTTCCCAATTATGGAATCCACCTACACCGCTATCGTCCAGTTCGCCAACAAAAACATGTTCAAAACCGCATGAAGAGATGACTCCATTTCCTCTCGTGTAAAGCTCAAACCAGAGCTCATGAAAACTGTCGCGACCATTTGGGAGATTCTTGGATCTAAGATATTCTTGTGTGGTCTGCATAATTGGGGTATTAAATATAGCATCAATAAACTCATCAATTTCCTGTTCCTCCTGTGACGTATATGTTTCTCTGACTGATTTGTCGGGATTGTAGTTATCATGGAGGGCATTCATTTTTTCAATAGTTGTTCTTGCGTAAGCTGATGGAGAGACAGTGAAGAGTCTGTAAAATTCAAACCAATCAAAATATTTAACAAATGTTTTATATATGTATCCTATGAATGAATTTATTGATCAACAATCAATATGCTTTTTTTCGTACGGGTTTGGAGCTTTGTCGCTACTCGAACCACTTGAGGTTTTCCCCTGAAGATCCACGCGTATGTAGGTAGTGCAATTGTTCACTGTGTCCATATTAATCAATTGCTCTGCCAAATCCTCAAGTTCTTTATCAGAAATGCCGTCTGTAATACAAAATTATTTCATATCAACAAGTTGATAGCTTATCTGTCAACTTTCCTGTGACAACTTTGTCTATACTATGTAATATCTGTCCTGTCTGGTCTCTATTTTTATATAAATGTTTGCACACTTCAATTTTACGCTTACCAGAAGGGCCACAGACGTCAGTGTAGTCCGGACAGCAGTCGTTATGGTCTACACAAGGTTGGTTGCACTGGCAAGGAGCACTAGGGTCGACTCCACTCTGGAAAATTTATGGCGTTTGAAATGTTGAAATAAAATGGAAACTATTGGTGGTTTCTTAAAATTAAATTATTAACCGTTGTATTGTATGTACCTGATCACAACGACCAGCGCATGATCCAGGTTGCCCCAAACAGAGGGAGACGTAATCAGAACCTGAATGAATGAAAAAAGAATTCGTCCAGTTTTGCAAAAAGTGTTTATGCATTAAAAATGAAAAAAAAATTCTTCGCATGTGTTTTAAATTTCTTACAGCAGTCATTGTATCGTACACATGCTGTGTTACATTGACAAGTAGCTCCGGGATCAGTTCCCGTTTGGTTACATTTGCCCAAACACGAGTCACCTGCGAAAATGGTTTGCCCTCCTGAAATTTATAAATCGTCAGAATAAAGCAATGAGCAAATATACCTCAAAAAATATTTTATATTTTACACTTACTTAAGATGGAAGCACTGGCAGCAGCAACTAAGAAAGCTGCAATAAATGCAACCTGAATGGTATTAGGGAGCTTCATAATTTTCATAGATCACTTTGAATATGTTCACTGATCTTTCACCTTTTGACAATGACATTATCCCAGAGTAAAACTTTAGCTTATATACTAAACATATGAACTTTAAACGGTCAAACTAAAGGAAATTTACGAAAAGAACTGTTAATTTATCTAGCTTTATCTTACCGATTCGGGGAGATAAAAAATGCGACTTTTTTGATTACCATATTCAGCATTATTCCAAGTCACAAGCGTGAAATTTATTACGAAAGAAGCCATATGAAGAAATGTTTCTACTACTCATGAAAATAACTTATATACAGTGGTTACATACACAATACCGAATTCCATGAAAAGCTATAAAAATTTGCACATATATTCCTATTACATAAATGAAATTTTATGTAATAAATGTATTATATGACTTGACATATAATATTTATAGCCGAGAGCAGTATATGACCTTTATCCATTTGTTCAATCAGACAATACCATTAAGTTGTGCAATTCTAGTACAGTAGCAGTGATGACGGTTATAACGGTGCATGGATTCGGAATGATATGTATCTTTACATGACAAGAATCAAATGTAGCTGGGTATATGTAGCTATAGTTAACTTCAATACAATTTAATGTATGTATGAAAAATCAAAAATACCATTGTTCTAAGACATGTTTGATAAATGATCAAAAACGTGCTGGACATAACAAATATAACCGATTTTTTTGCACGTGCAAAATACATAGAAACTTAATGATTAATGGTGACAGTATTTCTTTATCAGTAAAAATTAAGTTTACTAAACAAAATGTGACATGACTGCTGTCATGATAAATATCATGTATGATGTATTTTAGTTATTGGTTTTTATTACCGGCGCATGCAAGATTACATACGTAAATACGTTTACATTATTATAGTCGTGGACGGAAACCACGTCAATCTGAATTAAGATTAGAATAAAATGCAGTGGTTTTTGGCAACGTTTTTGCATGTCGATGTATGAAATCGATCGATTAATATCAATCATAACATTTTTGCAACTGTCATCCGTGCACATGTAAAATATAAGATAGTTAAAACTGATCTTGAAAAATCAAAAACATCGAGAGATTTGAAAAACAAAATCGTGTCGCATGATCATATCGAGATCAGGAGCGTTGTGAAAATATTCCCTATCAACTGACAATGTTCCAGTTCCAAAACTACCAAATGACATCAAGTGGAAAGGCCGGTTATAACTTGCATGTTGACTGAAACTACCCAAAAGTAGAGAGACTACAGTTGCGTGATAAGTACACAGATGTCCTTCAGGGGTTTTTCCAGGATTTTACACCTGTCGTTGTCCCTGATATAAGTGTACTAAAGGAAGGCAACTTGTTTCCATTCATTTTAAATATCACATTTAATTATGGTTATAAAAGACAACAAAACTCATCTAACTACAAACATTTCTGGAAAACTAAATTGACATAAAATGTGAAATGCTGCTCATGAGCAACCAAAAAGATATGACAAGCCGTTGAAATTTAATTTTATAGCATAGTTTATCCTAACATTCTGGAACAGTTTATTTCGTCCACAACTGACAGCAAGTTAAAATATAAATCATTTAAAGATGCTAGAAGAAATTTCTTCAGAGGAATGATTCAAATGATATTCTGTTGGGAGTTATACTGTATACCTTCTTGCTTGCATTTATGGTGAAACCGAAATCGGTTTCCCTGTATGTCCATCGATCATGCTTACTCGGCTCTTTTCTGTTCCTCTTCATGCTGGAGCCCAGCTGATGTGTCGGGGCTGCAGAGAGAGAACCGACGTAAACATTTCTTGACATTGGCATTGGGCAAGGCATGCTCACATGTACGTTGAAGTATATTCAACATTCAACTGCTCAAGTAAATGGTTAATTGACTCATGTCACAAGTCACAGTATTAAGCAAAAGCAATACACATTTCTGTGTATCATAAAGCCATTAAAGGTTAATGTCTTTGTTCATGTTCTAAAAAATAAAGTGGCAAATCAATTTGTTCCTATGAAACTTTTCTTTCGGCAAAAATTTACTCAATTAAAGTGAAACATGCCAAAATTGTTTGCCATTTTCAATGAAGATTTAAACAATTAACAGATATGAATATAAACTGTTAGCCGTAATTGGCAAACGTTTATTGTGCCAATTTTGTGCAAAAATTATAACTAAATGCTACACAGTAGCATTGGTGCATTGGCATGAATAAACATCCGTAAAATGTGAATACATAATTTTAAGTTGATTACATTGGTTACCAAGATTATAAATGACTAAAAGTGAAATGTTCGTCACAACGTTTGTGATTTCACTTAGCTAAAGTTAAAAGGGAGTTTCTCCATTTTTCAATATGAAAGGACATAAAACTCAAGAAAGCAGAGCAAGTGGGAAAAAATCTCCTCCTGACAAATTAACATCTAAACTTACTCCAATAAACACACAATTTCCGCCCAAACCAATTGATGAAGATAACGTCATCATGGATGATGATGATGACGAACTGCTTGTTGTAGAAACATGCTCAACATCCTCTTCTTCCTTCTCACCGTCAATTTCCCCAACTCCCTCTTCCATTTCCCCTACCCCGGTTGTACCCGCATCCATGCCAACCAAATCTGGAGGCGTCCAAGAGGATGGCATCAAACATTTAATGCAACACATTAATAGTCGACGCCAAAATCGTCGTGCTACCAGGACGACAAGTATTCGCTCAAGTGCTGATCCCTTTCCAATAAGACTTTACAATAAATTGGTTAAGGTAAGTAAAAAAACCTTTTTTATAAAACCTATTTCTTCGATTTGAATTGCTGGGATCATTTTCCCATTTCAAAACAACAAAATGTACAACATTTAAAATATGTACACTAAAAAAGCATGTTTTGCTCTGGAATTTGGAATTTCATTGAAAAAATACACGACAACCATAAACCAAGTAATATTTTCCACCCAATCTAATCCAGTTCAAGTTTTCATTCCAGCAAAGTGGAAAATTGTCCACATAATGTAAAAATATTGGAAAATGGAAAAATTGTGAAAAAGATCACCAAGGGAATAGGCAGTTTCATCTGTTACAGTTTTGAAAATATGAAGATTTGTATGCATACTGAAATTGAGAGTGTGATTGTATTGTTATTTTATTTCTTTGGAAATGAATAAGATAAGTAGGAATAGCCGTATGTGGTTGCGGGTTACAAAAATATTGTTTGCCCTTTAGATACTGTTGTCTGATGATTGGTGACGGAAATCGTGACGATGACGATGAGCAAAATAAAATGATGATGGAATCTTGTATGTAGCTTGTCACTTGTCGTTACGCAGAGGATGTTTTCTCGTTTCCTCGTCGATTGAATGTGCTTTTTGCTCATCGTCGTGTGCTGTCATATTGCAATAGTAATTTTTATAGATGATTCGGTAGGCGTGATGATGACATATTAATTTTTTGATTTCCACAAATTCTTTCATTTTGCAAAAGCAATACAAATAGAGAAATACGAAAGGAAATGGTATACTTGTGCTGCTAGCTATCTGTGTAGGTTTGAATTTTTTTATTTAATATTTTTGGCAGTCGTTTGTCGCGTTGAAGATGTCATTTCCTGTTTAAAAAAACGCATTTTCGTACTGGTTTCTATGTGAACATTTTTTGGTTATTGGTTGTGTATTTTCCGAGTGAACGAAATGAGATTTAAATTGCATTTTTTGTATCAAGTGTTGATCCCCCTCCAACCATTTTAGTTTCCATCATCATCGTATCGTTGTGAATTTCCATGTAGAATGAAATTGGTCATAGATTTTGATTTTCCCCACTTGACTGCATCGCTTTTTCTCAATTGCTACTTGCTATTTGCAAACGAGTTGTTGTACAGTTTTTTATTTCTTTCGTTAAGGGTGGGGTTTAGGGGGTGGTGGTGAAATAGGAGGGTTGCTATAAATTCTTATTATTTTTCTCAAGGAAATCCACACTTTTTCCTTAAACGAAAACGGTTGATAAAATAGGTTAGCCCAGTAGCAATACTTTCAAATGTACCGTGAAGTTTCCATTAACTACTTCAATTATATGGGTGTATTGCTAGAAGATTTGCTTATAATTACGTTTTACGTTTGTTGGTAGATTAGATAGAATTTCAGTAAATATAACACTCAAATTATATACAGTGCAGTAATTTTGAAATGAAATGTGGAGACCAAAAACCCCTTTAAATTGGGTTTATGAAAGTAATAATATGCGACCACTTTTTAAGTGAAAGTGTTTTTATTAGTTTTTCACGCTGAGGCAATAACTAACACACCATTTGCACGCAATACACGTTCTGCTGTTGGTTGTACTGGTACCATTTCTGATTATAAGAATAATAAAAAGATATAAACTATTTTGAGAAAGCTCTTTTTGATATAAAATGGTATTTCGAAATATTTATGAAAAAACATGGTACATAAAATATAAAAACATTTATAAAACTCAAGGAAATTTGGGCTTCAAATGTTTTCCATTCTTGTGAAGATGAAGATTTGTTGGGAATGTTATTAAATTTTTCTTTTGATAATGCAGCAAAGCCAACCAAGCTATCATTATCACTTCTTGTGAACAAGGTACTACAAAAAAGTAGAAAAATACTTGAATGGATTGCTACTGCCTATGTCCTATGGTGACATTTTCAGTGATAGAGCAGGAAATGAAGGTTTCAATTTTCACGTTTCTACGACTTGCAACCTGGAGACGTTTCATTAGTTGATGGTTGGTGGGTTGTCTCTGTATACGAATGTATATACGATAAAGAATGAACTGAATGAAGAGTGACAAGGGGAACATAATCCGCTGGAAAGCATTTCTTGTGTAAGGCACTGATAATTTGATAGGGTGTTGCTTAGCACGAAGGAGAGGAAATATGCATGTTTGGAGGTATTGTGGAAGTGACCGACAAAATGTAAAATATCTTGAAGCATAAAATTCAACAAACTTTTAAAATGGTCCATACTTTTTTACATGCCAACAAAGCTTACCGACAAAACGAAGACTTTTTCCTTGTTATTTTTTCCTACTTGTGTAAATAATTCTTTCTTTTGAGATGAAAAGTTTTATCTTTTGATGCATTTTATGGATAAATACAAGAGAAAGGGGAAAAGAAGAAGAAAAATCAGGATTTATTATTACCAACCAGTTACCATTGCATTGCCATACACTACAAACAGACTATTTCTCTCCTGGATAGTATTACATCACCCGGGTTTCTCTTCTCTGAAAACATTTTAGCTTTTATTTAGTCTACTCGATCTGTTCGTTGTTAGTTTTTGGTGATAGGGAGCAGACCAGACCAGACCAAACCAGCTATCATATAATCCAAAGAGGGTGTAATAAGAGAAAGGGAGTGTTTTTCATAAAGTCACTTTACCAACAATGCACCAACATTTTATTATGTATATTATTGCCAAGATATAATAATACTTCATGATCATGTGGATAATGGAAAAATATGAGACTTGTTGTTGAGAAAGTAAGCATGCAAGGCAACCAGCTACCATGACTATATGCATTATATGGCTTGATGAATCATTTTATTTAAAAAGGGGAGACCACACGGACACAAAACTCACAAGTCACAATTTTCCCGACGTCGGACACCAGTTCAGGTATGAATACGTGTGAACGTGGTGAATAAATACGATATACTATTTCAGGTGGTTTGGCTTGGTTTACACTATACACATTTTGTATATTTATATTGAACCAGGGAATTTAATTTCCTGCTTGGACTCCTGCTGCTTTTGTCCGCGTCCGCGTGTGTGCCATGCCATGCCAGTTTAGCTTTGCATCACCATTTTAAAATTATATTACTTTTTATCTACTACAACAATACCTGCTGCTATTCCCGGTGAAGAAGTGCGAGCACCTTTTTTTGCATTGTCTCCTTTTGCTGCCTGTGTGTTCGTGTGCTCATATTTCACTCTCCTTCTACTGATTAGAATGGAATGAAAGTGAAAAGAGAGCAGTTCAGTGGAGCCATGCCATGAATATGAGCCAAAAGCAGAGAGATGGAGAGAGCCGTTTTTTTGGTGAAATTGTGTATAGCGTTTTAACAAAGTGGTTATTGCCCTCTCTCCCTCTCACTCAGGTGGATATGTAGGTATAGAAAGTAGAGAAAAGAGATGGACTTGGGTTGCCAAGTTTTTGGAATAATCTAATGAAAATGAACAATGGTCTGTAGACTACAGTGCAGAGAGCAGAGTACAATATTTTTGCTGGTGGTTGGGATGGGATAATATTAAGCGTAGAGAGAAAGTGAATAGAAAAACATCATAATGTAATCATCACATGGGTCTATGCTATTTAATCATAATAATCATATCATGATCTTCTGCTGCTCTTATTACTTTCTATGGCCCTACTTTCTCTTGATGTATTTTCGAGTCTCCTTTTTGGTTATTCTGGTGGAAAAATTGAACTAGATACAAAGTATCAGGAAATAGCAAAGGTCATCCACTTAATAATAAGTTTATACTTAAAGTCTTGTTAAGATGGATTCGTTGCTTTTCTGCTGTCATCTCCAAAATTGTTGGAATAAAACACATAAATTGCACTCATTTTTGGTCTTTGCCAGCTAAAGAATATCCACTTGAATCTAAAGAAAAATTGCTTGGACAAATTTAGTATTTTATTTGAAGCTTTAAAAAATGGAAAAAGAAGAAAAAATACAATAGCAGACATGTCAACATTTTTTTTGGCGTTCATTGTAACTTGTATCCATTTTGGGTACTTTTGAAATAAGTATGTTTATTGTTTGGATGTAACGGAGTGAAAATAAAAGGCAGGAAGTGAATTTCGAAACAAATTTTTACTTTTGGTTGAATTATGTCCGGTCTCGAGACAAAATGAGGAATTTCCAGGTTTCCTCTAAAAGCAAATACATTTTACTGAGAGTTTTCACAAATTGTTGGTTTCGTAGATAATGTTACTGAATTAAACACAGTTGTTACACGAACTGTTAGATTATCCACTTGAGTTAAAGGCAGTACGAGTTCCCATTTATACGACAAAGTGTATCAAAATAAAAGCTCATTTTTCTCTTGTAAGTTTCTTGAGATGAGACCGAATTACATCCACTGATTTACCAAAATTACTGTTGAGAGGATGATTGCCATGTCAAGAGGGCTATGTTTTATGGGGGAAATGCTTGTAGACATTTAGGCATTTGCTACATTAATAATGGTTTCTGACATTTGTTGAGTAAAATGGATTGGTTGATGTAGTGATGATTTGCTGCTGAGAAAAGAGCAACTCATTTTGCACTCAATTGATTTCTTCTCTGAAAGAGATTAGGTGAGATTTTCAAAATGACCTTTGTTCAGATAAGTTTGAGTACTGTATTATTTGTACTGGTGTATAATCTCTGAAAGCTAACGATTGTTAGAACTTTTGACAGGATTTTGCTGTTTCTGTTATTTTCAGTTTATTTCGATGATGCTGCTTCTGATAGTATCCTTTGCTATTATGATGATTATTTGTTCTGTTCTATTGTGTAGTTTTGGTGTGATGGTGACTGGTGTTTTCGACACGTTAATTTTTTGTCAGGCATGTTTCCATTCTGCTTGAAATAAATAGCATAAAGACTAAAAAGCATAAACTAAGTTGGTAGAAAAGACTAAAAGTTTTTTGGGTGATCGTCTGTTGGTGACTTTTTTAGTTGAACTTGTCATTGTCAACATCGGCAACTCAATTTTCTCTTCACTTACAATCCAATATAAAAACACACAAGAAAATATATAGCCAATCGTTTCTGCTTTTTCTTCTGGTCTCCACTTACACTAGACTACACACTTTCGGTTTACTAGTCAGTCACTTTTTGTTCTCTGACTCTGACTGTTTTGAAGTGTCAAGTCAACTGGAAAGCTGGGAAACAAGACAGCAAAACATGGGAGCAACTATGGTACAGCAAAACAGAGAAAAAACGACAATGACGACAAAGGCAACAGAAACACACTTCCGATTTTGTTTCCATTCCAATGGTTTATCCAAGAGAGAACACAAGGGAAGCTGAACAGAAAACGCCAGATCTACTTAATCTGTTTATTTCACCAAAAATAATATAGATATAAACTTCTCATCTAATATTTTTGGTACACAAAACTGTATCGGCTTGCATTGTTACATGGACAGAAAGTGAACGCTAGAGTGCTCTCTCTCTCTCTGCCTGCGCACTTACACAAGCTATCATTGTCAGGTTCTCTGAAGTTGGCATTTTTTACTAAAAATGACGTCAACAAAAATGGTAACATTTGATATGTCATCACGTAATGCTCATTATTTTTTTTCTTTTGGGTAGGTTCGTTATTTTCTCTAGCCAAGAGGCTCTCTCGTTAAAACCAAAGGAATGTCACAGATTATGAAAACTTAGGTGAAAGTTTACAAGTTTGGAATGAAAGTAAATGGAAAAGTTTTCTCGGGAATATAGTTATCATATGTAATAAGTTGACTATGAATATTCATATTAAATTTGCACATTTGAGATTTTAAGTAGATTTTACATTTTAGATAGGAAACGAGTTAATTACATGATGCGTATATATAAACGTGTACCTAGATATATACTTTCATCTTTCCTTGGAAAAGAGGATGATGGGGAAATATTATGAACTTACAAAAAGATTTAGTGAAAATGCTTTTATACCTCTTTGATCTTTATGATAGTATTAATAATAATGAGAGAAAATGCCAAGGATTTGCTAATTTTGTGAAAGTTTGTTTGTCTGTTTGTTAATCAAGAGATCGAGAATACATATGATGACAGGTAAAAAAGTCAAAAGCGGATTTATTATTTTTTGCTGGTAACTTTGAAATGCAAGTTTTTAGACGGGCCTATTTTGGGGTAATAGCAAATATTTGAGCTTGAAAGGTTAATTATTTAATTATACATATTCACAAATGACAACGATATCGTTTGAATATAAGAGACTGTCACCTTTTAACTTGTTCATCTTACAGTTCTCTGCAGATCATTTAAATAATTTGATTTACTTGTCAGTCATCATCACCAGCCTTTTAGTTTTGACGAATAACATTATAACCTGCTAAGTTTTCCCACTGCATAAGTTAAAAGTAGATACAAATCATAATCACTGAACAGGAATTAATTAGCAGACAGATGTGCCTCGCCCACATATGAAATCGAAAATATAGTAACAATAGTATCACTCATAATTACAAAGGTCTGAGAACTTGTTATCCTAAAACAGAAATTTTCGAATTTCAGGTTTATATAAACTTACATCCAATATCCGAGACATCACACAGCACACGTTGCATAAAATCAAATTTTAGCCCTCAAAAGCTGCCAAAAATATTGCAACTTTCCCCTCCTGTTAGCGAACAAACAGAAAATGTCAAAATAATTAGTATTATGGCAAAAACTCCCGCTGAGATATATTATACTAAACGAGCTTTACTGGACTTTTGACTTGTGCCTCTGATTTGACATGACATGCACCCAGGGTGTCCTGCAAAACTTTTTCAACAATAATTGACAAAACCACGTGAAGTGTGTGTACATGCATATCTTGTCATCTTTTTTTGATGAGGTCAATTCTGCTTCCGACTGTTCGACTCATTGGAAAATAAAAGGGTCAGTCAAGTCAAGTCAGCATAAACATCATAAAATTTTACTTACTTTTGAATCTTTTATTTTATTACAGCACTCACTTTCATCATTCTCATAAATGCGAATTGCCATATAAACATAAAATTAATGTTTACTACCCAAAAGCAGTAAAAGAAATCACTGATTGTAAAAATTAAAATTGTACATGAAAATGTTTATGAATATATGTGAGAGCTTTTTTTATGAGTTCATGTGTACCGCGTTTCAATTCCACATTCCACATCATTATGCCCGCGGTACAGCTACCATTTCCTCATCAACTCGGATGACGATGACATAACTTTGTTGGTATGCATATGAAGTGTAAATGTTTTTTTTCTTCATGTTCCTAGGCGATTCTTGAGGCCTGCCTGCCAAAGTAATGCTAAAAGTGAACTTTGCTTTTGGATTTTATCA
>JAQFXM010006072.1:0-13828 GCA_034693345.1 Entomobrya multifasciata | reverse complement strand
TCGGAGTACGTTATATCAATCAAATTTAACACTGTATTGTGCATACCCAAATCCGGGCGACACGAATTTAGTACGTAATAACGAAAATACGTTACAACTAAGGACGGTACAACGAAGTTCGACTGTATTTGTTTTGTTCTTTATTGGTTAAAAATTATAGAAGAAAGGTTATGTTGTGTTTAAACTGTAACGGAAATGCTTTGGTGTGGTTAACGACATAAATTCATCAGCTAAATTACCTCAAATATTAGCTAACCGGATCTTTTCACCATGACCAGTTTAAAGTAAGATTACGCACGTCGACATAACTTTTTGAATTTGTTTACGTTATAAACGAAGGTTAGTATAAAGAGTAAAGAGTAAAGGTTAAGATTGTGAATTCGTAGACGCCGTAAAAGCACAATGGAAATATCGAAAATGGATCGGAGATGCTCACTTCCACAAGACATAATAGTTAAACCTTCCACAAGTACAAAAATTCCTAATACAAGCAGACGAAACTCATTTCGAAACAAAGTTCGAAATTATTGCAGTACCTGTGTGAATTTGTGTGAAGTGGATGATGTCACTGACATAGTTTCAACAAGTTGGAGTCGATTTCTAAAGCCAGGCCTTTTTATACTCAGCTTTGTGGCAGTAGTTGTCCTACTGATTGTCTTCCTTCACCCCAAATCGGACAAGGTTTGGTTTCAACACAAATATTGAGCCAAAGCAAAAAAATATAATATTGGTTCTTTATAATTGCTGATTTTGAAGAAGTTTTCATTGGAATATTTTTGTTGAACAAGGTATGCTTTCTTCGTATTGGCTGTTTTTCCACTTCTGGTGCATGGGCAGAGAGAGGTCCCCTCTTCAACTTTTTTCCACAGTCTCCATCTGTCGTAAACACAACTTTTATAGTCACGTCAAGGTAATTCGTCGTTATTTCGTGATGTCCCATAAACATTTTTATGGACAGATGTTTCCTTTTGGAGCATTCATATAACTAAAAGAAATGTTACTCCTTTTTTACTTAAAGACAAGATCCCAGTGGGAAACATGGCGTGATAGCAGTAACAGACTTTGGAGCAATTAATGAAGTCGATATTCCATGGAACAACAGTTCTCTCATAATATTTCTCATACATGGCTACACAGACCAGTCTGGCACATGGGTACAGAAACTCAAAGAAGCTTTTTTACATCAGGCTGATGACATAATTGTTGTACTTGTGGACTGGCGTCCAGGGGCATCCGGGCATTATCCTCAAGTGGTTGCAAACACTCGCGTTGTAGCACGAGAAATTACTCTGTATGCCAATGCCAATTAACACAATTAGCTTTCCCATAAAAAAATGCTACCCAACTCTTAACAATTTTAATGTCAAATCGTCACATTTTTTCTAGTTTCATTCAGTACATCCAAAGAAGATTTGGAAATACTTCACCAAAGCGTATACATCTCGTAGGTCACAGTTTGGGCTCCCAAATATCAAGCTACGTTGGTAAAGCATTTGTCAACTCGTCTTATGAAATTTATCAGATCACAGCATTAGATCCCGCATTCCCCCTTTTCGAGGGATACTCCCCTGAAATACGTTTGCACAAGAATGATGCCCAGACTGTGCTTGCAATTCATTCTAATATTGGACCCTGGGGATTGGGCATGAAGAATCCGGTTGGTACAGTAGACATTTATCTAAATAATGGCAGGGATCAAAGAGGCTGTCCAAAGATTTTTAAGAATGATCAAGATCAGGACCCAACGGACATGAGAGTAGACAATTCAAGTCTTCCGAAAATTTTCGGAGTATTTTCAGATCTTAAGGATATTCTTGCATGCAGCCACCGTAGAGCTTACGACTGGCTGATAGATGTTTTGCGGGATTTGGCAGGGACTCTGTACGTTGAGAGTGCACATCCTGTTGGAAATACGACGATTATAGGGTATCCCATTAAATGGGAGAATGAAACGGATATTGCTAAGCTGGCAAAGAATAGAGCAATTGAATACAGTTTATGTACAGAGGACAATGAAAATGGTTGTTGGAAAATAGAACAAAGTGAAGAAAATACAATGTTCCGTCTTCCCTCTGTCCAGTCCAATGAGTCGTTGTCATACTTGATTCCAACGACTAACATAAGCGCATTTTGCGGTAAGTTTACTGTGAAACATGCAATTGGAATTCAAAACTATTTCCTTTTTTGTTAAAATATGACCATTTGCATAAAATAATTCCATATTTTGATCCCTCCCAGTTCGTCTTGCTCTGCTTGAAATTCAAACTTGTCCCCCCGATGTTACCCCATCTCCAATATTTGGTTATCTATCCCAACTGTTTGGAAGATCATCAAAAAAGCCTGTAAATGCCACTACTGTAACCATTTCACAAGCCGCATTTGAAGAAGAAATACAAATTTATCAAGGACAATTGAGGGATGGTAAAAGGATGCGAGCTTGGGTTGAATTTCCCTGTGAAGCATTACAAGCACCTGTTTACCTTCAATATGATAGTCAGCAAAATGATAGCAGTCATAATGGAGAAAGTAAACTTAGCGTAAAGCTAATTGTTTCTATTGAGGCACCTCCAGAGGAGCATACAAAATCGAGTTCAAGTACAACCGCAAGAACTGTTGCACCAAAGGGCCCAGATCTCTGTGTTAGTCACATGAAACTAACTTATTTTAATGAGACCGAACAAGGAGTAATAAGGTATCAAATATGCATGAAATTATTACAGTGATAAAATATAAAACATTTTATTGTTTATTTATTAATGAGATTTATAACTAAACTGATAAGATATTTTTTTAACTAGATTAAATTGGAAAAGTAATGCTGACAATGAAGATGATAGTAACACCAAGCTAATAATTTCATCCGAGGAATGCGTTGAAGTTGCGTTTTCTGCTGCGTAAAAGCGGATGTTTCATACAACCATATATTAAGTTGTGATATCTGATAATGATAACAAAAATATTTTGAACATTTTTCCAGTACATTACATTCACATTATATTTTGTTATTCATCTCATGTATACTCATCACTCATTTTTTTTGGGTTTTTAGTCTTGGAAATCAGGTTTCTAGAATTAGAGCAATTTAAGTTTACACGGTGTATTAATTTTAATTAAAAATTAGTTACATTATTATCTGTTTTTATTTTTACTTTTTTTGTTAATAAAAATGACTACTATACTCATTCATGCGTTTGCTTTACAACTGCACATAAACTTTATAGACACATAAAAACTAATTAGCTGATTAAACGGTGGTGGTGCTTATATAACTGAAAAAAATGTTTGATTGGCAGTTTTTTTCTGTGCATGATATAAAGTCACATCTTGGGTGGGTGGATCGATGGGTATGTGATTACTTATCTTTCTTTATACACCGATACGTGAAAAAATGTTAACAATGTGTGATGAGAATGTTTTTCCTGCAATAGCAATTAAATTATAACAGTTTTCTCCTCGAAACATGTATGCATGCAAAGATCATGATGGTTCTAGTTTTAATTAAACTCAAACATAACCAAAAACTAATTCGTAAATACAGAAAAGTATTTGCACCCAATGAAACACATTTTGTGTTAGTGTGCGCTCAACAAATTTAACAAAGATAAGGCAGGGGCAGGAACATGCATTTGAACATTATCACTCTCTGGGATATTAATGCGGTTTAGTTCTTGGTTTGGTAATAAATAGTGTTAGAGAACAAACGGAAAACCACTCGATACAAAATTACAAACCAGTTCATTTCTCGATTTGAGATAACAATTTTCCCTTTCAATTCAAGTAGCATGACTTAGCAAGCTTCTTCATTACTTTGTTAAAGCCAAGCCAAAATCCGTTGGACTCAAGAAACACTGATAATTGCATGGTCATTACTGTACGGCTAACATCAATTTGAGTTTAGTCTTGAGTTACATTTTTAAGAGAAAAGAATCATTGCCAAATTGAAGTATCAGTGCAGTGGCAGTGCAGTTGTGGCTATTGGATTTTTTGTACGAAATGCATTAATCCCGTTCACGGGTGTATTTAAAATTGAATATTTACTAAATTCCATCAAATTTTATAGCAATTTGGAATCGCTATGAAGTCCAAAGTTCTGTGGTTAAGTTTGGTAGTAGTGGCAGTATTGATTACCAATGACAATGGTGTTAATGGGAACAATATATCAGTTGATGAGATGGAAGTACAATCAGTGAGCAGACCGGGGCCTCAATATTACGCCACTCGGGGTGAGCCATGGCCTAAACCTCAACTGCGACATTTATATAATGACACCTTTATGGTTGTTCGTCCTAACATCTTCAGGTTTCAGGTACAGAAAATGATTTTAATGTCTTACCTGAGAACTGACCTAGACTTTTTCAAATGTGTATAATTTCCTGTTTTTTCTGATTAGATTGTGAGGAATACCTGTGACATGCTAGAGGATGCTATTAAAAGATACTACGGAGTTATTCGTAAATCCACTTTAACGTCACGCTTGAATCGTCTGCAGTTATCTAACTTGATTTACCAATCAAAAACCAATAAGACATGGAAGCAGCAGAGTGGATTTCAGGGATATCTTGATGTCCTACAAGTAGATCTCATGTCTCCCTGTGAATACATGCCGCATGAAAATATGGACGAAGCCTGTGAGTTTGAGAAACTGTAATTATCCAATTGATATTAAATTTAGTTTAAGTGGCTACCACTTTTGTGGTTTAAATCTACATTAATTACAGATGAGATCAAAATCAATGCACCTGGTTATGAAGGACGAGGCTTGCTCACGGCAAGTTCCAATTGGGGCATTATGAGAGGTCTCGAAACGTTCTCGCAGCTTTTTTTCACTTCCGATGATTTATCGGTCGTAAGTTCATACCTAAAATGTAATTAGGCTATAATCGGGAAATTGCAATTTTTCTTTTAATTGTCCACTATTCCTAGCTTCAAATCAAGTCAACGCTCATTCTTGATTACCCTCGGTTCAGTTACCGCTCTGTTTTGCTGGACACATCAAGGCATTTCCTGAGCACAAAGACGCTTCGTCGGAATTTGGATTTAATGGCTATAAATAAATACAATGTATTCCATTGGCACATTGTCGACGATCAATCTTTTCCTTATCAAAGCAAAGCATTCCCCGAACTCAGGTGAGCAGAAAAGTGCTTAAAACGAGCATAAAAATGAATATAAATATAAATTACAAATCTGTTCAATCTTCACTTTGTATCTCAAAATTTATCAGCAATAAAGGAGCTTATCATCCATACACCCATATTTACACTCAGCAGGACATTGCTGAAATAATCGAGTATGCGCGAAACCGTGGAATTCGAGTGGTTCCAGAATTTGACACTCCTGGACATACGCAAGCGTGGGGTCCAGCTGTACCTGGACTTTTGACACCATGCTATGATAACAATGGCACTCCCGATGGAACTTTTGGACCTATCGACCCCACAAAACCAGAGAATTTCAATTTTATTAGGGATTTCTTCGAGGAAATTGTTTCCGTATTTCCAGACAAGTACTTACATCTTGGTGGGGATGAAGTATACTTTGATTGCTGGCAAAGTAGTCCAATAATTAAAGATTTTATGCTACAGCAAAATTTTACCAGTTTGCGACAAGTAGAGGAATATTACATGCAGAGACTTGTGGATATTGTGAAAGCATATCCAAAGAATGTCTCTTACATTGTTTGGCAGGAAGTTTTGGACAATCAAGTGAGAGTGAATAAGGACACGATTGTTAATGTTTGGAAAGTTGAAGATTATCCAAAGGAATTGGAACACGTGACTTCAATGGGCTATAGAACTTTATTGTCAGCTTGTTGGTACCTTAACAAAATTTCGTATGGCCCAGATTGGTATAAATATTACGACTGTGATCCCCAGAACTTTAATGGAACGGATGCTGAAAAGCGACTGGTAATGGGTGGAGGTCCGACCATGTGGACAGAGTACGTAGATAACGCAAACTTGATTCCAAGATTGTGGCCAAGGGCATCAGTCCCTGCTGAAAGGCTTTGGAGTAATCAAAATGTGAGGGACAAGTCGGATGCGGCTAGACGATTAGAGGAGCATAGATGTAGACTTTTAAGAAGGGGATTTCAAGTTCAGCCCCCAAATGGGCCAGGGTTCTGTAGTACGGAATGGGATGAATAACATTAAATAATTGTGGGAATAAGGTTGGGGTTTATGTTTTGGGTTAGATGAAAATTGGGAATAGGTGTTTACTATGGATAAATTGCGTAGATAATTAACTGGGAAAACGCACGTTTATGTTTTATTTTACAGTTTTTATTTCATTTCATTTTCTAATACTTTTAGACAAGTTGTACAATTCTTTCAACATACTTTGCGATTCGTTTGGTAGTAGGTGGTAGTTTTTTTGGGTTTACGAACTATAATTGTACGTATATTAAACAGACATAAGATCCTCAACTGCTAAACAAAAACAATAAATAGGATATTTTTGTTTAGCAGTTGCATGCATCAACCTTTCATTAATTAATTATACAAGAAGGAACAGTAAATATAGTAGTTAATTATGTACTCTGAAAATACATCTGAAGAAATACAACAAATTGTATAGATAAATTCAATTGTGCTTATGTTCAGAAATATTCTAATGTTACCAATTAATACAAATATTTAAATCTTTCTATCTAAATAAAAAGTTAAGTAATCAATACCTTTCTCTGTGATTGTAAAAAAATAGAAACAGAAGAGACTCAAGGCTCATACTATTATTCATCTAACTCATTCATGACTATGACTCATGGTCGAATTATAGCATAAAAAAGTCGAGGTTATTTATGCAACCAGCATTTTGTTGTAGAAATATAAGTCAAAGAAAGTTAATTGTACAAAATTTTAAAACGTCTGTACATTAATACAAATTGGATGACAGATAATGAGTCTAACAATAGCATTTTAGTTAAATTGTAAGATTGTAGAAAAAAGAAGTCCAGCTTATTCATGAGTACGGAAGTCCTGTTGGGCTTAACTAATCAGCTACGAAGTGGCGTCAACGCCGTCACGCGGGTTGAATTAATTATTAAGCGTTTTGTAGTTATCTGGAAGTGAACAAAAAATACAAAATTATAGTAAACAATTTTGTCAACAATCGACTGTCAAAATATAATTAGGTGCATGACCAAAAAACATGGAAATTTTTTACAAGTTTTACATACATTTTAATCTTAATGGATTCTTCTCTCCTCATCAATTTAACTTCCTAGTTCCTACTTTCGTTGGGACCAACTATTACTGCTGCCATTCCAGCCTTGCTTCTGGCTTTGACCCCACGCACTGCTGGTACTGTAAGAGGCGGAGCTTCGCTGCATGAAAGACCTGAAGATCAAACAAAGAAAATACCAATTATTACTTCAACTTGCTATCAAATATCAGAAGAATTGAATATCTATAAATTTTTTGTAAACAAAAACAAAGATTCAGTCAAAACACTCTACGTAGGGAATACAAGTCAACAGTCAAGTCAAGGCCAACTTTTTACTTCTGAGCTTCTCTATAACACTGCTGATATGATTGTTCAATAACTTCAGATTCAGATACATGTAGACCCAGACCCAGACTACCTTTACTTCATGCAATAAAATAGCAGAGATGTGGTCAATAGAAAAAGATGCTCTGGCATTCCATCGCATTATCGCATTGCCAAAATCACAGAAGCAACAAAGACAAAGACATCACATCTTCACAATCTATATCAGCAAAGGTAAAGGCAACCCAGCCCAATTAAATCATATTTGATTTCATAAAAATTGAATACACACATGATTCAGGATATGCATACATTCAACTTTAATGACAGGGCTACAGTAGAACTTGATCTCTGAATGAAGTACGAAGAACCAATTATTTTGTTTTATGAATATGAAAATATCTTGAAAAACTTACGTTGAGTTGCTACTACTGCTACTAGCGTCCGTCGAGGATTTCACGGCGGCATTTAAGGTCTGAGCACCTTGACGCTGAAGTCTCCACACCCTTCCACCAAGAGTTGGGACAAACTTTGCAGATGAAGACATCTTGACTTTTTTTCTGTCTTTTGGATTAAAACACCGGAAATTGCAAAATAGTTTGCTAGTAAAGCAGGCTAAATTCAAAAAACGGAACTATAATATCCTTTAAAGCTTCCACGAAACAAAATGTATCCCTCCTTTCTTCAACTCAACAAAAAATGAATGGAAAAAGTGAATGAATGGATAAAAACTCAAAAGTCAATACTGAAAACACACGTCTTTCTTGCACCGCTGCCGCTCTCAAAGTGGCCAACCTGAAGGATTCAGCACCTCGAACTCCCTTCCCTCTTCTTCTCTTCAAGGATCAATCAACTTGTGTAGTAGTGCTTGTATTGTAACTTGTAACACACCGAACCAGACGCAGACGCCGTATATAGTGAACAAATACAAAAAGCATGCTTCGTATATAAAATACACATAACTTTGGCTTTGGCTTTCAACAATACCATGCATTCCATTTTCATCGTCATCCGCATCCCTATTCCCTGTACCAAAAAACCACACATGCCATCATCATAAATTCTAAATACAATCATATCATATCGTTTACATTATCTTTTTTAAGCTTTACTATGTAAAGTAAACTATAACAGACAAAAAGTTTACTCCCAGAATCATTCTCAGTAAAGTAGTCATCAGTAGAACGAAAAACGTCAGAAGCGTCATTATCGTCATCATTGTTCAAATTCACAAGAACGCATTCACACAACGTTGCAAAAAATACATAAATTGATGTATGCTATCTTTTACAGCTTTTACACGAGAATTGGAGATTTACACAGGATTTCGAGAAATGTGGTGTTTGGGATGATGCAGATGATGATCATGAATCACCATAATTATCAGTAAGAAAGATGAGTGATACATACTACAAACTACAACAGTAAAAAAGTATGTGTTGTGTGAGTGAATATGCTTCTGAAAGGGGCTGAGGGCGTATGTAGCACGGGATTGGATGAGGTTGTGGGACGCGTCCTCCACTTTGCCAATTGCATTGTTTCAACACTTGCACTTGTGCTGACCTCTTGTCTTTAAGTTGAGCTGTTTTACATGTGTTGATATAGATTACAGATCCTCGTGTTGGACATGCCAAGTGCCAAGTTGTCAATTTTTGTGTGGCTTATTATCTTCATTTTCTATGAGTTGCCAGATATAACAGGTATGAATATACCTAAGTACCTATCTTCTGGTCTGGTTCTGGTCAGTTCTTTCAGGTAAATCTGTTTGTAAAAGAATGTATGCAGGTGAAAATGTGCAACACTTCAAGATAAAATAGATCTGTTGTATGTGGATTCACAAATAATGATTTAGATAAAAAATCCATGAGAAGCCACTCAACATGTAAAACAAGTAATTAAACAGCTTCACAGGATTATTACTAGAGACAGGACATCGTAAAATTACAACTTCAGCAAAAGCAGGACATTGACAATAATTTGCGTCAATGAAGCCATAAAAATGAACACTTTCGTCAATAGTTCATTGTGACTTATAAATGGTAATGGTATGTAATCCATTAGTGAAGTTATGCATGGCATTGTTGTTTGATCTCTTAATCTAATATTGAATATGTACAGTACAGTGTAGAAACTCGTTTCATTTTTTGGCATTGCACTGTTTGCACAACAGCAGCCTATTAATTTTTATATTGATTTTCGGTGAATTGGCGTAATAAACCAATTACAGCACAATATGTGTTCTGAAATGAATTACGTCGCAAAATGAGAGAGCTTTTATGAGTTATCTCTGCCTGTGGCGATTTACGGTTTATTTAACAGCTAAGCTTAATATGTTTTCACAAAAATGTGCTGCATGTCAAGCAAGCTGTAAAATTAAAATGCGATGTATGAAAAATGAATATTTGAAGAGAAGAGAATCGAATCGTCTAGTAATTACTGCATTCTGCATGCAATCTACATAAATTGTCGATATTGACTCGACACTGACACGTGTGTGTGTGTTTGATGTGGCATACATTGTACATAGACAATTAATCTTCAATCTTGATATCCTGTCGTGTTGTCTCTGTTTAGAGATTTAATTTCTGTACGTATTGGAATGGAACCCCTCATTCAAACGCATCTGCATATTGAAGAGACTATGTGAATTTCATATTGTTATCTCTATTGCATATTGTGAATTTTACAATCTTTCTACAAATATTTTTCTGTAAGCAAATTATCAATTGACGCAGTTTGAAAAAATATCTTTTCTACAACATGGCAATTTTTATTTCTAGAACCATCGTTTCTCTTCATCCGAACCGACTCAGTCACTGCACTAGTTAGTAGTTAGTACAGACTCTTCTTATGGAAGCTTTCTGGTTTATGTGGTTCTAAAACAATTCCTGTACAATATGTAATTGATGTAAGTCTAACAATAAAAATGCATGTACGCATACAAGTAACGAAAGACGGTTTCAGTTGTATCAAGGTAACTTTGAACTTATATCGCGAATTTTTGATTTTTTTAGTCTACCTGGGTTCATAAACAACTCTGGGTACATATTATCTAAATTGCCCTGAAGCAATGATCAATTTTGTTCTGGAAAATTCATAAAGAGTTTATTTCGAGTTTATGCAAAGCCAACTTTGATGTTAAAACTCATTTTGAGCAAGCGATAAAAGTTATTCTGGATAATATGGTGCTGGCATTATCAAATTGAACTTCTTTATTTTATGAAATTAATTATCTTAAAAATGACTACTTGGATCAACATTATTACAAATCTACTCGACCTTTGCGTACAAGTATCATCGTGCTATTGAATATAAATTTTATGCATATTGGAAACATAAATTGGAAGTACACCTAACAAGTAACAATGTACAATGTAACAAACAATGTAAAATGCGCAAAAGGACGTGCATCATATTGTGGTAATCATCACTTCCGTGTTGTGTCCTGGTAAACTAAAATTATTGCATACCTGACACAAAATAGTACAAAAAAGGTCAACTTAACCTACGTCAACGTAACAATGATTGTTCGTCTGGTGCCAAACGACAAAGGAATATGTTATGATCTTCGAAAACTTGTCACGTAATGTAAACTACACCTTTCTACCAAGTTCATGACTATGACTAAGCGAAACCAAAGCAAAAACAAAATCCAATTTGTACAAGAATGAAGAAAGGATTTGTATGTGCATTGAATATATTGCATTTTATGGAGCTAATGCGTAGTACCAAATTTTAGTAGTATAAAAAGGTTATCTTATCACATCTCTTTTATGACCACAATCAAGTAAACAATACAAAGTAGTCATCATCGTCAATCATTATTGGCCTTCAACAATTTTGTGCAGGAATTGCATTTATCATTCATAGTTTGCATATTACCAAACTTATGACATTGACATTACATTGCTCATCTGAAAAGTGTGATCATTAAAAGTAATCTCTATTCTTATTCTCTTAAAAAATCAATCGCGACAAAGACTGCGACATTAGGTTGAGTCAGCATGTGTAAGTAAACACATTACGTGACAAATACTTACCGAGTTCACATTTAATTACTCGTCAAAAATGTTTAAAAAGGCGAACCAACAAATAAATAAGGAAAAATGCAGTTCATATTGTACCAAATGTATTGAACAATGACGTTCCATTGTTTGTACATCATAGTGCATATACCATACTGCTGCGTTTTTCCAACACTGTGTGCCAGCAGACAAAACAATATATAAAAACTGGAAAGATCCGCTTTTTTCTGGTTCACCATGATTTCTGAAGAAAAATTCCAAACCCAAAACTAGCTACACCTGTCAATAATCTCTACCTAGCATAAAATAGAGTAGACATACCTTTTACGAAGCAAACCGAAACAAGCAGACATTTCTGTTTATTGAGATGGATAAGAAAACATCCTTTGTAACAGATATACCTACTACCTACATAACAACTTTTGTACATCCATTTTGACTGCATTTTCATGCGTTAAATTTTACCTTTTTATTTAGTAGTTGGCCAGAAATAAGGCGTCTCGTATACGTAAGTAAGTATTTTATTCAGCTTAATGGGCGTTGATTGCTTTGTATTTGTAGTTTTATGTAACCTATGATATTTCATAGAGCAGTATACAAACGCAACGTAATTACGGGGAAACGAAGATCATAAATAATATTATTACTACTATCATCATGAAAGATTTTGATAGACAAAGATGATAGATGCGTAAAATCGAGAAGTAGTGAGAATAATTTGGTCGCGTATGATTATAAAAAAGTTTATGGCAAATAACGAATCTTTGGTAGATGTCAATTGGACGAAGTCGTCGGTCTCGTCTCGACAATAGTGTACACCTTTACCATCCGCACAAAACTACTAATTATCCATCTCGATATTGAGCCTGAAGATTGCATGATAATTATTATGTAAATAGCAAATAAAATTTGGCTCAGGGGAATATTCCAACACATTTTGTAAAAGTAGAAAGTAATCCACCAATTATTAACTAGGTACTAAAACAGCTTCATTTTTCCACACACGATTTATTTTTTACCTTTTATTTTGTATTGATGTAATTATAATTAATAACATGTTGCACAAGTTCTATTTTTACGAGATTTTTAAAAACAATACATCTTGCAATACCAGAATATAAACTAATTGGTTTTGAGTTTGAAAATAGGTGAGCGGACAGGTTGGTTTGATGTAATTCGTTTAGAGCGACCTTGGTCTTGTATTGTTTTTAGAAGTAGAATATTCTTGCGAATTATAGCTCACAAGCTAAATATTACAAATCTAACGAAAACAAAAACAAATTTATAATTTGAAACCAGGAAAATAAACAAAACAGATTAATATATTTTTCTTGATTAATTTTTACATACACCCATCATCCATGGGAGAAAACATGTAGCAAACGCTGGCCAAAGTGTTTCCCAGTTAAAACGCACTGTAGAAAAGGTTATGCAATTTAACAATTTGTTTTTTGCACAAAATAATAATTTAACACCTTATTTGCTCTTGAATATACCAAACGTAAAGGTAGCACAATCATTAGCATGACTTAAGCAGTCTTTCTTTAACTTTGGTTGCACAAATATACTGCAAGTTGTTTCCGTAAAATCTTCACTCAAATCTTGTCCATCGTAAATTCCCAATTTGTTCATAGCACATTTGGCCATTTTCTACAGGAAAAAGTAATAACTCAGTGATTGATAATAGACGTTGGGTCGGATAATTTATGTGTATTTTTTCAAGTCAGTATCCTTATATTTTGGTATCTTTCCATTGAAAACATTGCACCATCTACAATTAATTTTGCATAACATACCATTACAGAATCTGCATTTCCATCAAGCGGTAACGGACAAGTCATCACCAGTGCCATAAGCCTCGTGTCAACCTTCCATTTTCCATCCACACATTCGATTGCTCCTAGATCTCCATCACCTTCGACTTCCAAAGGTACCTTTAGAGAATAAGCAAATCACGAAGCTTATTATAGGATGTTCCTTAAAAATTAAACTAACACACAGATAGCTGTGGAGTGTATTGATATATTTCGTGATAGGTTTATTATGAAAGAAAACTATAATATGTGAGAACCTGCAGCAAAAGCACCACTACAATGACAAAGTGGTTAGCATTGTTCACCCAAGTGTAATTATAATGATGAAGTCTCGGCATTTCAACTAATGAAAACCATAACTCGCTGTAATGATTTTATTTACAACGTATAGTTTTTTATCTTAATAAACCCATCAAGCTAGGAATAGCTAAGTGGCGAAGCTATTTGTAATAAGTTAAGCTGATAGCTGCTAAGCTCACTTAGACGAGTCGAATGATATGT
>JAQFXM010006071.1:0-13829 GCA_034693345.1 Entomobrya multifasciata | reverse complement strand
AATGATATTAAGTGAATGATGATGCGATTGGAAGATATACTTGACTAGCTTCTTCTATTGCACTTAATTCTGGTCAGTGAAGACATGTTGTCTGACATATTGCCCTAATAAATAGTCGTAACTAGAGTATATGATGTTAAATACATTCTTTATTTTATAGCCAAAAATGTAATAAATTTAAGTAGAATATCCTTATGCTAAAACTTACCACCTTTAATATAAAAGTGAACATTGAACTCATTATAGATTAAATAATTTGTATTATGCATATTTAGTAAATTCATTTATTACATTTATTTTAGTGCCTCGAAAGTATTTTATTACTGCGATGAAATAAAGTTTGCTATTCATTAATGCATATGTAATAATTAACACTGTAGTCTTTACATTGCGGTTGTATTTTTTAATATAACGTTAAACTTACACAATATATCTACTGAAATATGGCTAAGGTAATTTACATCGAGGTGATTTTTTTAAACTACTTCATTTTACAAATGCTACCTACCTAATACCTACCCAACATTGCATTGTAAAATTTTACTATACTAAAAACAAATTATAAACTATACGTTTTACACATAATTTGTCACAGAATTTTAAACTTAGAATGTAAATATAAAAATCGTATATACGTTTTCATCATGTCGTACGAACAAATAGTAAAAATAGCCATTGCTTTAAATGCATTCAGACAAATGGTAGTCGTTCTACGCACACTATCTTTCTAAATATTAAGTTTAATGGTTAGATAAATAACTGTTTTGTTATTGGAATATTTACGACCGACTAAATAATTTTGTTAAACAACAGATTTAACTTCCCTTAATTCTAAAAGACAAAATCTTTGAATCTAATTCAAATAAACATATTACATTTTCGATTGCATTTGGAATTAATTTCACACTCTGGTACAAATGTTGAGAAACATCAAAATACAAACTATATTAACTTTTGTATAAGCTAATTCTTCACATTCTATTGTACTTTTTCTCGCGTATTTAGGTTTTTATGTAAAACACGGTATTGTCATTTGAAAATATGTGAAACTAGCTCATGCGTGTTTTAAAATTGCAAACCAATGATTCCGCAACTCTGTTTCTGATAAGACCACCATCAACCTTTAAGCTTATTCTACACTGTGGACAATTCTGAACGTTGAGAATGCATGCAACACAAAGGGTATGTCCATTTTTACATTGATAAATTTCTTTATCTGGCAATTCCATACAAACTGGACAAACAAGTTCCTCTGGTATATCCCGACTCCCTATTCTCATATCCTGAACTTCTTGAGACAAATTTGCCAGTGAATGTATGGTGGATGGTTCAGTTGAGGAAGTGATTACCTCAACAAAGTTACTTGGAAATATTCCAGTTTTTCCTATGACTGTCCCTCTTACCCAACCGTTCGATACAACCTGCACGTTTTTAACTGTATCTCCTTTCATTAGAGAGAGTTGTCCTGAAGTTTTACTTGTGTAATTAGAAATCACCTCAAATTCTGTAAAAGTGAAATGAAAAATAATTTTTAAGTGAAATAAAATTACAACGAATAAATATAATATACAATATCACTTACCAAATGTTTCTAGAAAACTTGGTAATACATTTAAGCAACAAAGCGTGACAAAGTTATCCGGAAACATTCCCGTCTTTCCAACTTTGGTTCCTTTATACCAACCATCTCGAACAAATTCAGCATTCTGTATTACATCACCTGTCTTTAAAGACATTATTTGAGAATCATCTGATGTGAAGTCTGAGGTCACGATAAACTCTAAAATATAAAAAAATAGGATGACATTTAAAAAATATACTTCAACCATAGAGTAAACAGCACAAAAAGCTACCTCTATTTTTCAAAAATTCAGAAGAAGCATTGACGATTCTGACAAGGTTATCAGGAAAAATTCCTCTGCGTCCAATTATTGTTCCCTTATACAGGCCATCATTTACTAATCGTACATCTGTGATTAAGTCCCCTTTACGCATTGCAAGGCAACGTACTTGATTATCTGATTCAGGTGTGTAGTTTACAGTTGCCATGAATCCTAGCGAATTAAAAAATATGATAACATAAATTACAACCTTATAGGTTTTTAAATAATATAAGTGCTTTCATGTGCATACATGCATGGGCATACGCATGAAAGCAAGCAAACAAATTTGCAAATATGGCTTAAGAAATTTATTTATTTAAAAAATGTATAGTCAGCTTAAGGTAGTCAAATATGTTGACCTAAGAATGATATATTAAATAAACCCGAAGTCGTGTCAGACACCAATAAACGTCAATATTACTCAAGTAGTGCAATGCTCCTTACCCAGAAAACAGATAACCTTACTATGAGGAGCTACTTAAACCGTCAGGAGCCAAATCCAAAGATGTATTAAATAGTTACTTGTTGGTAACTGTGTACTTGTAGGGTCAGGGGGTTACTTAAGAACATGTCAGGCTAAACAGTTACTTGAGGGCAAAGTAGTTACCTGGGGAGCGAAGTGGTTATCTGGGGCTGAAAGGGTTATTTAGTAGACAAAAGGGTTACTTTGGGGCGAAAGTGTTGCTCGTGCTTTTGTGGGGCTAAAAGGTTACTTGTGTACTTTTGGGGCGATGGGGTTACTTTTGCGACGAATTGGTCACTGGTTTAGTTGTTCAGGCTTGGGGGTCATTGGGATTACTTTGGGGCGGAAGGTTTACTTGGGGGCGAAAGGGTTACTTGGGAGCGAAAGGGCTACCTGGGGGTCGAAGTGGTTACTTGTGTAGTTTGGGGCGAAGGGATAATTTTTGGAACAAATTGGTCACTTGTGTAGTAGTTTAGGCTAGTGGACCATTTCTGGTTACTTGGGGGGAAAGGGGACGAACGGATTATTTAATGGCGAATTGGGTACTTGTGTACTTTTGGGAAAAATTAGGAACTTGTGTAGTTGTGTCGACTTGGAAGTTTTTATAATTTATGGGTTGCCAAGACGTGGGCAAACATTCCAGGTATGGGGCGCGACCACTTGTGAATTTGTCTCCCGGTACGTGAAAATTGGTTCCTTTTCTTGAACTAAAAGTCATTGAAAGGTTTTTATAAATTACTTCTTGTTAGGAAATTTATACAATAGTTGAATACTTGCACAGTTTTAAAGCCAAAAAATGATACGAAAAATTATATTTATACTGGATATTAAAAAATTACAAACATTTAGAAGTCTGACACATTTTTCTGACATTTTTCTCTTATAGTATTAACCACTAAATTGGTAATTGTAATAATAAAATATATTTCATGAAATTTTAGGTTTTTGGTCTTAGAATCGATTACCTATCTGAGCAAGTGCTTCTTGAGAAGGTTTTATAACCTTCACAAAGTTATCTGGGAACAAACCAATTTTTCCATTTAGATTCCCTTGATTCCACCCAACATATAGTTTCTTTACGTGACGTATAATATCCCCTTTTTGTAGTGTAAGCTCATCTGCTTTTTTCGAAGCATAGTCATACAGGACAACAAATTCTAATCAGAAAGAAACAAAATATTTATAAAATTAATTACTAAAAATTATGGGTAATCATACACGTATAAAATACCTAATGTAGAGAGTAAACTCGACGAAATTTTTTGCGGGTTAATTTTCACGTAATTATCATAAAATAATCCTTGTTGTTCCTTCAGAGTTCCCATGTTCCAGCCATTCGTTACGTTTTGTACGTCAGTTATAATGTCGCCCATTCTTATGGTGAGCTCATCAAGATTTTGTGCATTATAATCCGAGAGTACTTGAAACTCTGAAACATTTAAATGATATTTCAAAAAAACATAAAATGAAATAAGTAAATTGATTCCTTTTAGTTTTTATTTTGTAATACCCAAGTTTTGGAATATATTTTCCGAGGTTTTCCCAACATGTAATTTCACAAAATTGTCCGGAAATAACTTTGGTTCGTGAAATAGCGTCCCATTATTCCAACCAACGAATGAAGTTTGCACATTTCTAATGATGTCACCCTTATCAATGGTGAGCTCGTCTGTGTTCTTTGCGGTGTATTCATGGTTAACCTTAAACTCTGAAAATATTTTGGCCCGACATTTTAATTTGGTGTTAATATTTCTCAACTGGATAAAATTTAATGCTTAGACAAACCCAATGTTGACAGCAGTTCTGCGGGTATTGACCATGTGCGCAGTTTGAGAAACCTTTCTGGTAATAACCCAGTTTTTTCAAGTAGGGTCCCTTTGAACCATCCATCGCTAGTTACCTCAACGTTGCAAATTTTATCGCCTTCTCTTAACGTTAGTTCAGTAAGTCCCTGCGCTATGTAATCAAATTTTACGAGACAGTCTGTAAAACAAAAACAAATCAACTATTTATAAATAAGCACATCATCGCATATAATGAACATTATTTGTACTCAAATTAGACACTTTTACCAAACTTACCCATTTTATAGTTCTGAGTTTGCTTTATAAATATTGTTAGATGGAATTCAGCCCGACCAACACGGTTAAATATATTTTTACCAGAAAGAAATGTAAAATGAATTTAAACTCAATGAAAACTATTTATTCACAAACTTGAAACATAACACTGCTGCAAATCTTTCCATTGTGAATTCAATGTGTTTACAGCGTTTTATGCATTTGCGCACTTACGCTGACCTAAATGTCAGATGAAAGACAGTCGAGTACAGATTTGCCCTCTTATGCTTTAATATGACGTCAAATCATATTCATGATAATGATGATTCTGGACCACACACAGATAAGGTCTTATCGTTTGGAATTGGATGTTATTTGTCATGACTATTCTACTTACTCTTTCTAATTTATTCTCATAAATGTTTACCTGCTTGAATGTATAACAAAGTGACTTAGGCTTTAACAATAATGTGTTTAATGTCACATACATAATGCTTTAGTAGTTATCACATCGTATTCGATAGATGACATAAAATTTCGCTGTGTGTATGTTTACGCAAGACTAGACCTTCCATGAAATACATCCGTTGACACTTCGGTTTACGATGAGATTTAACTATTCTATATAGTACTTGAAATCCATTGTGTTATGAACAATACCAAATTTATTGACAAAGTTATGCATGTGGTTTATTACAGTGTGTCAATACTTTTTCCCAAAGAAAATAGTTTTTAACAAGATTTCATGTAAACCAAATAAATATAAATTTACATGTATGAATAGACATTAAAATTTATTACTTTGATTTGTATTTATGTATAGTACAATGCGGCAGATACGAAATAGTATTTTGCTATCGATTTATAAAACGTAATTAATTTGCATGAAACTTGTAGAGAAGTCGTTAAAAATTAGGACAACATGGTCTACGTTTGGCGAGTTTTAAATGTACAGACCCACGATTCCGCAATTCGATTTCGAATTAGACTACCATTAACCTTTAAGGTAATTCTACACTGTGGACAAATGGGAACATTGATGACACAATTGGCACACAGAGCATGCCCATTTGTGCATTGATAAATTTCGTTTTCCGGTAAATCAAGACAAATCGGACATAGTAATTCTTCTGGTATATCTGGCTCTTTAAAGGTCACTACTGGCTTTACCTCTTGTGTAACGGTCTCGTATGAATTTGGTGTTTCATCACTTAGGGTCTCAAAAACTTGAACAAAGTTACGTGGAAATATGCCTGTTTTTGTGACAATTGTTCCTATTAGCCATCCTTCCGATGAATATTTGACGTTTGTTATAGTGTCTCCTATTATTAGGGAGAGCTCGCCTGATGCCTTCATTTTATAATTGGAGTGCACTACAAATTCTGCAAACAAATGAAAGTAATCCTGTAAAATTTAAATTGATAGTATTTATTGTGTAAGATTCTATTGAATTTTACGTACGAAACAAAGCGAGATCATTCGGTGTCACCTTTGCAAAGCAAAGAGTAACACAATTTGCAGGAAAAAATCCCGTTTTCCCGACTTTGGTTCTTGTGTACCAATTATCAGTCATGCTATCAGCATTACGTATTATAGTGCCTTTGTACAAACCATTTGAAAAATCTTGTATGTCTCCAATGACATCTCCTACGTGAATAGTAAGATCATCCCAGTCCTTTGCAACGTAGCCCTTAATGACCACAAATTCTGTAAAAAACGATACCATTTTATCTAGTTTCCAAAACATACAAAGTTATAATAAAGCTCATACCCAATGTTGAAAGTATTCCCGGTTTAACAGTATATGTACATAATTTGAGACAATTTTTGTAAACTTGGCCAGTTTTTCCTGAGAGGGATCCTATATACCAATCCTTGTCGTATTCCTCAACATTACAAATTTTATCGCCTTCTACTATTGTAAGTTCTTCTGGCTGTTGGGAGGTGTAATCAAATTTCACAAGGCATTCTAGAAAACCGTGAATGTCCCAAACATAATATAACATAATTAACTTATTTTTATAAACGAAATATTTAATATACATAGATATAACATGAAATTGAAAATATTTCAAACAAAAGTTAGCTCACCCATTATGCCCGATTTCAAGACAATAGTTAAATGTGTAGAATGCTTTAAAAAATTCAAAACTCTGCTTGAATGTTCTTCTTTTTTAAGTTGTATCTTGTATCATGTAAATGACTGGTTGTTTTGCAAAGTTTCATATATAAGCTCACTCATTCTGTTATCAATATCACATAATTAATCTTAAATTGACAATTGATTCAAGTTCAATAACTTGACAAAACAAAATTTCATGCTCTTTAGCACCAGATATGAGATAAGGGGTTATCATTGAAATATTTAAACAATGTTCTGGCCAATTATAATGACGCGTAAAATATGAGTAAGATCACTACTTGAATAACAAACTATTATATTAAATAAGACTAGACTTATGCTTCCCTCAACAAAAAAACAAAAGCATCCCAAACTCTTTTTTAAATACTGTTCACACAAATGGTATTACCTGTTAGACAAATGATAATTTACCTGTCAATTTCCGAGACTAGGAAAATCTGGAAAATTAAGGACAAATAAAATTCAACCTGGCTTGATTTTAAAAACAAATCTTGATTTTAACCAGCAATATTTTCAGAATTAGGCGAAATAACCAAATATATAAAAGTAGTGCTGAGTATTTTCACATGGATTTTATGCATATAAATTGAATATAGCTAGCAGAAAGACTTTTTAAAATAGAAATCAGTACTTATATTGATTTTTAAAACTTTTATTCACGAGTACACTGTTTATTCAGAACATTTCTATGTACCTATAAATATAAAATAGGAATATTGTAAAAGTAATATTATGAATGCGTAAATTTGCGAGGCTAAAAATGTTACTTAACGTCAAAAACGGATGTTTATACTATACCAGCATCATAATTTATTTTTTATTTTAAATGCGGCCATAAATGCCAAAGTTAAAGCACATCCGAGCCCAGCTCCAACAAAACACTGCAACCAGTCAGCTTTTTTCAAGCCAACACATTTGTTTTCCGTTTGTACAGACTTAATCATGTTATTGTTTATCTCGCCATTATTCTCCTCTGAATCATTGTTGTTTTGTTCGTATAACTGTTTCCCACTACTTGAAAATTGAAACATATCATGTACCGCAACGTTGTTATTTTCTTCTAGAACAGAAAATGTATTTGTATTGTCGGAAGTTTCATATATTTTGTGCAATTTTATCCGCACGCTATTTTCAGTACTTGTCGTCATCGGAAAACGATCACCATGGATACAAATTTGGAGATGAAGTGCTCCATCTAATGTGTAATATTTTTGAAGTATATCCAACGAATTTGATAAAGTAGGAAACTGCAAATTTCGTTTGGCTTCTGGGATTGGAATCGGTCTTATAATCCATTTGATATCCATAACCTACAAAGTAAGACATAAAAATATAGTAGCCATGCCTAAATAAATGACATATTACGTATATGTTATTATATTTTATTTACGTCATCGGATCCTGCTATAAATTGAAATTCGACAAGAAAGTTTTCCGAGACTTCTTTTAAGGAAAAACAGGTAAATGAAATGGCACCATTTATCAAGTATGCAGATATAATCAGTTGACGATCTTCAGTATCTACCATAACAGGTGACCAGGTTACATTGCAAGCCTTATCAAGTCCATGTGTGTCCATTATATCAATTTGGAATAAGTTTCCGGTCTTCGGTAATATAGTATGTTGGTTGTTAAGGTGTTCCAGAATGGAGGTCGAATTTCTGGTGTTTATTAGGTTTTCACATTCAAAGCCCAGCAGTTTGCAGAGATTGACATCTTTTCCGCTAAAATAAAACATCAAACATTTACTGAAATGTTTAATAAGAACTAATAATATCACATTTAAAATTATTATGCTTACCCATACTGACAATTTTGAAGATGGTGCTTAATTTCCTTGTGAGGAATGATTTGTTCACAACCTTTAGATTTATAAGGGCAGTAAAATTCTCGATCAACTGGAGTTACTTCCAAGCTTCTTATCTCCCCTATTTGGAAGACACATTTTGGACAAAAATGTACGCTTGAGGCACAAGATTGGCAAAATATGTGATTGGTGACACACTGTAAAATTTCATCGTCTGGAATTTTAGCGCAACCAACACAGTTAAATTCTTGAGGTAAAATTTCGGACATTTTTAATATTATAAACTATGTGCTATTGGTCCTTTGTAGTACTTTTTTATACAAATTTATGTCTACGCGTGGAAATAATTATTTATTAATATTTAGGTGGAAAGTGTGTTTCTGGATGCAATTCTACCCTTTAAAAATGATCATGAACTTAATTTAATTCAAATGCATTATCATTAACAGCCACTTATTTGCGTTTCAGATAAGATGAATTTTCATTGGTTGACATCATTGCTGATATATCATGACGTTTGCATTACGATAAAATTGTGACACTTTACCTGATATTGATTATATTGTATTGGACCTCAAAAAGCCATAATGTAGCCTATAAAAATGTACAATGTTGAATGTTTTATACTAACCTTATATTGCCTAATTATTGGGGCTAGCAGCTCCACCCAGATTTAAAAACTGAACAAAGTTGTAATAAATGATATTAAAGTTCACACAGGTATGCATGTTGTAATAAGTACAAAGCGAAAGAAATAAATATAAAGTGTATTTGTTTAATACTGAATGGACTTTTTTCTAATTTTTTGTACAAAGCCACATGATTACTTATTTACACTTTGGAGTCCGTCATTTTCACCAAACCTGACGTAGTGATATGAAGCATTTGACTTCTTCGGTTGTTCTCCTTTAGGATCCACATCGGAATCATAATCTGCCTTTTCTATCTTGCTTCCATCGTATTCCAAGGCGTTAGATTTTTTATGTTTTGATGTTGCCAATAATTCTTCATTCTGTACAAACCAAACAAAAATTACGTAACATATTTGTTGTAGTTTTTGATAGTTTTGCTGAACCAAAGTTAAGATTGTTAATAAGAAACTAACCAGGAAAGCAGTGAAAATGAGCACTGTACCGAATAAATACTTCCAAATGTTCATACTGTGATACAAATTATGTAACAGCTGCTTTTGATTAAAACAACACTATATTTGGTGGCTTACAACACATATCGTTTGTACATATGTCTCACTATGTAAAGGGAAATATATTACATCAAAATGAATGGCAATTGGTATTAGTGTTAATAAAACATTTACTTAAAATGAATAATGAATCGTTATCATTTGCGTACGTAATCGTTGGGATAATGTTATCATCAAAGATACCGTCTCTGAACAAAATAAAATAAGAAAGACATAAACTTACTCATAAAACTTTTCATTACTTCCTGAGCTTTCCCATAAGAATTGGCTGATCAGTTTATAAATTTAAAGAAACTGTTTACATAATAAGAAAACTATTTCAAAATAAATTACACCAGTTTTGTTAGCAAATTAAGTGTGACCTTAGCTTTCTCCTAAATTCGGTTATGTAATAATTTTATTCCATCATTCACGTATTCTAAAGCAGAAATATTAGGCTATTGATTCATTTCGTCGATGTAATTTTTCAGACCGATTGTAGTAGAAATGCAGTTACTAACCTTATGTAACCTTAACTATGTACATATATGTATACGCTACTAGATTTACTGCATGACGTCATCTATTTATTTATCTAGTCTAGCCGTACGTCATCTTCTATAGTTAATCATAAGTTAATTTTAATAAAATATTTGTAATACGTGAAACCACTCTAGAGAGATGCAAATGTCTAGAAAATGTCAAATTTTAAATACCTGCGCAAAATAGACCATTGTGCACTGCAGAAGTACCTGCAAAGCGTTTGATGGTTTTTATTGTAAGTAAAGCGAGTTATCTTGTTTTTTCCGAGTTGGTATGCTTCAATGCTCAATAGACCCAAACTCTATGATTTGTCTGGCAGATCATGCATTGACTTGCTCGTATTACAAAAATGTGAGGATTGTCAGATTTTTGATGAGATAATGAACTAATTTTCATAAGCGACATATAATCTGATAAATATACCAGTAATATTAAAATACATTCGGAAAACTAGGCAATAACTATTACAGCCAATATTGGGATTACCATAATAAAACATGATAATATGCTTATCTCCAAACTATAACAAATTCAAGTATATGTTGAAATTCATATGTGGAACAGCTTTCAATGCCTAAAGCAGAACAAGTTATTTGGTGTTATCTATAACATATATCTGCTTAAAACATGTATCATACATATAAACCAGATAACAAGTTAAATCAAGGCTTGGTGTTTTTATTATCATTACGCATGGCCAACTAAGTAAGTTATACTTGTTCTTTTCGAACTCTTTAATAAAACGTTTATGTAAAACAGGTATAAGTAATTACATCACACTAAATGTATCTTTGCACTCATTTTTAGGTTTACTTATAATTTAAAATTTTCACTAGTTCACACAGAGAAATATTCACACTGTCCCCGAAGAGAACATTTCGTCGTTTATTATTTACGAATATTTACAAGATCCGAAGACGACGTAATGGCGGAATCAACCATTTTAGAAAGTTACCGCACAGGGGTAAGTATAATCTAAATAGCTTATTGACTAGTTTATTTTACCTCAAATTTTGCCACATAAAATTTATTTAATTGTTGGTTGCATATTGACCTATGTAGCTAATATTTATTGATTTTCTTAGGTTAAGCTTGAACATTACAAAATCAAAGGGGGAATCGAAAACTGGGCATCAGTTCAAATGGACAAGTCATTGATTACAAAACAAATGGTAAATATCGAAACAGGCAAATGTTCTGATGTAAAATCAAAGTGGACTGTTGGTTTGAAAATGTCAACCGATGATAACTACAAAGAAGTCATCAGAATATATTGGCTGCTATCAGAACTAGATCATGGTATTGAGGAAATTGCTGTGAAAACTTGTACAACGTTCTTTTACGGCGACGGTTCACAGCACTCAACAAATGTGGTTGGTCCTTTTATCAATTTCCGTTTGAATTACGTATTACCCTGTACTTAAATAAATTTGAATTTTTAGATACATCAAACACTAAAACTTTACGGACAAATAGAAACTCCAAAAGTTATGAGTTACAATTTGATTGAACAACATTGGGTTCCAGGAGGAGTAAATAGCTGGGTTGATTTGAAAGGTTGCCGAAACTTTGGACTGGAGCTTACAGTAAAACTAACAAGTGCCCAGAAGGATATTCAAATGTCAAAACAAAGGTTAAATGCTTATCGTCAGATATCACAACATAACTTTCAAGAAAATTTTGCAGTCCTGTTGACAGATCAGTCGTCTGCTGATATAAAAATTGTTACGAGAGACGACAAGGATTTATTTGCTCACCGATTAATTTAAAGGGTACGTAATAATTAAAACTAGAAAACTGACTGATGAATAATAGGCAATGAAAAAGTGTATTGAATTTTTCATCTCATAGCCCAATGTCCCGTTTTTGAGTTGATGTTCCGATTAAAGTTATCTGAAGACAAAACAGGAATTGTTAATGTAGACGACATCTGTGAAAAAACAATGAGAATCATTTTGTATTATTTCTACACTGGTCAACTAATGCCAAACTGGAAAGATAAAGATGTTATCGTCAAGTTTATCTATGCAGCTGAGAAATATCAAATGTATGACGTTTTGGATTTGATCAACCATGGGCTTTTGGAAGAAGAGCAAGTGTTTGACGGCTTAATGGGATGTGAAATGGAGCTATTAAGTATTCTACATAAACTGAAATTAGAAAACGCGGCGACTTGGTTAACGAAAAGAATTTTAAGGGCTGCAAACCAAGTTAAGTGTAGTGCTGAGCTCTTGGCTTTATTTGGAGGGGGAAAATGATGCAAAAAATGAAGGAATGTATAGTTGCTGGTAAATCATAATCAAATAAACTATATTATTAAAGCCTTAAAATAAATATTAACTTTTCTGATTATCTCAAAAGAAAAACGGCATCTTATAATAAAGTGGAATATATAATAATAACCTTTTACATTAAGCAGTTAATTTATACACAGAATTGTACTGCGTATAAATTGTAATCTTAGTACTATAAGAAATAAAATCATTATGTTAGACGTACGACTTTGCAAAGGTGTTCGTTATATGATACATATAGTTGCGTCAACTTACTTGCTTTCGCTGATGCTTTCGTTTTAACGAATTAAGCAGATTTAACCATTTTTAATTTACGTTACACATCTTACGTATCTCTGTGGACATACGATTTTTTATCTTTGAATTTGTACGTGATCATTAGTATCCTACATTTCTGTGTTTGTGTGATTTAGCTCCTAAGAAAAAATCGTGTATATATAGCTTTTGTCTCTAAAGACATATTATCTTATGTATAAAATCGCGAGAGGAGATGGAAAAAATCCTTTTTATTGTGATTTCCAACTGGATGATGAATATGAAATTTACATAAGGAACTGGAAACTCTTATCAAAAGATTCATTTTGACATCATACGTACTTGCTTATAAGCTACTAGAAATACAAAAAGACCGCAGTGAACGAGTAAAAAAATTCTTTTAGTATGAATGTATGGTGATACGACAAACTGCGCTGAGGACAAACTCAGCTGAAAAGCTTATCCTTTAGAACAATGGGATTATAAATTTGGAAGAAGGGTTCACAAAATATATATATGAAAAAAGTGCAAACCTCCGCTCGGTAGAAATATATATATAATGCCAACATTGAGCCACTGAAAATATATCCTACTTTGGTAAATGCTTTGTGTGCATAGCTTATTGACTATGAAAAAAGTGAAACAATCACTGCTTTCAACTTCTTCATACTACCGTTGTTCTATAATAACCACCTTTTTAAACTGTTTATGCATTGAATTTATTATCATAAAGTCATCTTATTTCTTCATTTAACACATGTATGCAAAAATAAAGTTTTATAAAAATTCAAATGTTCATGGCACTAAAATGTTAATAAAATAGAATATTTTACATTTAATTCTAATGAACAAAAACTGAAAGTCATCTTGCTGAACAGAGAATCTAAGAGTACCAATATGTAACCAATGCACCTAGCAATGTTAGGACTAAAATAAACAGTACGATACTCTAAGTATATTTATCAATAGTTCATGCCTCACAACTGTGAATTAACCACATTTTAATTAAATACAAGCCAATTTATTGTTTGACAGTTTCCTGATCAATAATCAGTATTACTCCATTATTAAAAATTCCGTATCAAAGTATCCATTTTTATATTTCAAAATGACTGACGTAATTGATAAAGTTTATAAAGACCAGCAAAGCATAAGGTTTGTCCGAGGCAAATGGAAAACACTTCTTTTAATTCACGAA